>PVIA01009668.1:0-14442 GCA_004024845.1 Tonatia bakeri
GGGTGGGAGGACTTGAATGGGAGTAAGGGGGTGAAAACTGTACTTGAACATTCATTTAAATAAAAAAAAAGACTTCAAAAGAAAAAAAAAACATGCACCATCTTAGAGACTGCGGGGGGTAGGGGGGCTCCTATGCAGGGAGGCACTGGAGCGGGGGACGGAAGGGTGGCTTTGATCTAGGTCACAGAGCGAGAGCAGGTCTTAAATCTCCTGACACTCCATTTGTACCTGGGTTTCTGCAGAGCTGAGCACGCAGGTCCTTAGGCCCGAGTGACATGTGCAGAACACGGGTGGGCGTGGAGAGAAGGTGCGAGGCCCACCCGGAGCGGTTCTGGGAGCAGTGAGACCAGCTCATCTTGGTTTGCCTGAGGTGGTCTTGGTTTCAAAACTCCAAGTCCTGCACCCTGGGTCCCTCTTGTCCCAGGAAAACCAGGACAATGGCCACCCTAGGGTGCAGCGTTCGGGGCATATTCCCCTCAACACAGGACTTTCGGTTTTAATGGTAAAATATTTCTGCCAGAACTGTCGGTGCGATTGAGGTGAGACTGGCTGGAGATGTGGGACAGGAGCCAGGTGTCCTGAGCCACCACAGGACAGTCACCCCTGAGAGGAGCATAGCGCGCTGGTCACCCCTAAAAAATGAGCACCACAGTCATAAAAATGACTCGTCGTGGGGTGGGGGTGCCTAACTGGTGGTGGCACTGGGACCAGGCCCTTCTCCAGCCTGTGACCTTGGCAATGTTGTTCACTGCTTTAGAACCACCCAGAGGGGCCTGGGGCAGGTGCTGTGCCCACCCCCTGTGGGGTGAGCCCCCCCATGGGCCTGGTCAGATCTCTGCTCTGGGACAGACAGGCTGGACTCCATGGCCGATGTCCCACGTCGTACGAGAGATCCTCTCAACCACCCAACCCAGCTCCAGATGGGAAAGCTGGGGCTCAGAGAAGGGAGAGGCTTGCCCCGCCCCAAAAAGTGGGGTGCAGGTGAGGCTAGCATGCCGTCACGGACGCCCACCCTGTCTGGCATTGCTGGCCAGGAGCCACGTGGCTGCTTCCTTACCTCCCACGGGTAAATGGATTCATCTTCTCTACCTGGGGCTTCCCTGGTTTCCAGGTGAGAGGAGGTTGGCGGCAGGAATGAGGCAGCAGGACAGTCGTCCCCCAGTCCCGGAGGGGAGCCACACAGTCCTCCCACTTGTCATCACTGTTTATGCACAGTACGAGAGCAGCTCAGCAGCTCCCAGGACAATGGGACAATGACTTGGTACTTGCCCCCACTGTACATAGCTTTGCACAACTGAGCTCCTTGAAATCTTGCAGCCCCGAGAGCTATTGTTTTCTTTACTTGCAGATGAGGACACTGAGGGCCAGAAAGGTTTACACCATGCCCTGGGCCACACAGTGAGCTGGGGACGGATCCAGGTCTCCTGCCTCCAAGATCTGGGGTGTGTCTTCCAGGACCCACTGTCTCCCGTAGGACCACTGAGCAGTGAGTAGGCTGCATGTAGCCATATGAACGAATTCTCCAGATACTCCGGGGCCCAGTGGAGGTGGTTGGAGTCCTCAGGCCCCCGGACGGTGCAGAGGGCTAGGGTGCAAAGCTCCCCTGGCTGGGTGCATTCTCCCAGAGTGCAAGCATGCGGCCAGGGTGGGGCTCCCACAGGCTCTGATGGGACATAGGGTTTCTTTGTGACAAAAGGAGACAGGCTCTTCAGCACTGTGACCTGTGGGGGCAAAGAGATGCTCCCGGCAGGCTTCCATGGCTGGGCAGAAGGGGCAGAATGCTGGGGATAGCTGCCAAGTCAGTATCTGCGACCACAGCAGAAATCTGCCAGCTGCAGGCACCTCTGTGCCCGGCACAGTGGTCTGGGTCCTGTGTGCCACCCTGGGGACCGTGGCTGGTCCGGGGCCCACGCTCTGAGGACTCTGAGTAATTCATATTTCTCTCCTGGCTTTTAGGAAAATGAAGCAAAAGCCAAGCTTGAGCTGGTCGGTGGTGGAGAAGAGCCTGGAGTCTGGGACCAGGACCGTGGTGTGGGCAGTCCTGTGAGAGGGGTCTGAGTCCTGGACTCAGGACGTTGAGGGGCCCTCACCTGTCCCCACTGAACAAAGAGTTCATAGGGCTAAAGGAGGTACTCCCCCTCCCTCAGCTCACAGCCTCACCCTAGGCCCTGACCACAAAACTCCTCCCCCTAGTGCCCGGATCCTGCTTCCAGAAGGTGCGCGGGCACCCTCCCGGGTCCATCCCCCCGTGTGCTTGGCAGGAGACCTGAAGGGCATAGGAGTGAGTGACACGTGGAGGCACAACCTGCAACATCCACTTTGTGCAAGAGCAGCCCCTGCAGTGCTGGGGAGAGAGGGGGCTGGGGAGGAGGGTGGGGGGCTGCATGCTCCGGACAGCTCGGTGCTCCCCACCATGAGCTCCAAGTAGCCTGGGGGTTCTAAATTTGAGCCCTACCTTGCAAAGCATCATAAAGGTATGTCTGTCAGGGCGGAAGGTACAGCATGCTTCAGCTAGCAGTTTCTAAGCTTCATTTAGAGCTTCCAAACACTGACACAGACAGTGTGCTCGCCGCTGTCTGTACTGTTTCATGCCCATCAATCTCGGGGTCTGGGCCGCATCCTATGGCTGCTGAAGTAGGTGCTTCCCCACTTCCCTGGCCGCCCCACTGTCCTCATCTGTAAAACCAAGGGTGCAATGGGTTCCCTCCATGGGCTCTTCCATCTACTACGCCATGGCTCGGACCCCTGTAGGGTTGGCACCCAGCAGCCCCTCACCACACGCAGGATGCATGTGGCCCAGCACCATCCCACCCTGCCGGGGCGAGCGGCGGCCCGCAGTGGGACTGCTGCATTGCACCCCCCCCCCGCTCCCCACCGTTGCCCCGGGTCAGATGACAGCCCATCTCCGGTGGCAGCAGGTGGAGGACCTGCACAATTAGTCCGGAGCTGTGGTTCAGGAGAGCTGAACGGAGCCAACCGGGCGGCTAGAGGACAGGTGGGGAGTAAAATGTCAGGCATTCCAAATGGCTCTGTGACCCGTCGTGACTCGAGGAACCTCCACAGAAAGGCAGGTGTGGGGCACACCTCTCAGCGCCCCAGGTTTAATTCAGCACAGAGGGTCCCTGATCTTTCGGTGACATCTAAGCAAAGGGGCCCAGCCTGCCACTCACCCTGTCCAACACTCTGTGGGAAGAGCAGGCACCAGGAGGGTGCTTCTCGACAAGTATGGGCCTGCAGGCACACAAACTGGTCGCTTTTAATTAAGCCCCAGGAGGTCCTGAGTGGAGGCTGGTGAGCAGAAGGCACCTGCTGCCCTGGCTGCCTGAATAAAGAAGCTGGTAGGAGAATGGACCCCCCCCCCCCACCAGTGTTCCGACTCTCAGGACCACTCCTGCCAGAGACTTCTCCTGCCTTCCTGGAGCCTCAATGCCTCAGGCCTGGGGGCGCCAGGGGCAGGCCCCTGAGTTAGCTCTACAGTTTCTCAGGTGTGAGCGGCCGAGAAGGAAGTCCATAGAGCAGCTGTCAGGGAGCCCCACTGCCCGCCCCCACCCACTCTGGGGACAGAGCCCTAGGGAAAGGCAGATGGTGATGTTGGAAGGGGCAATGAGTGCTGCTATACCTGCCCACGATGCCATGCCCTCAGGCCAGTGGGACCCAGTGGGGCCTGTCTGACCTGGTCAAGGGCTGACCTTGTCCCCAAAGCCCCTCCTCTCCCAGGTGCAGGCTGGGGCTGCTCCTTGGCTGGCAGGGCTCCTGAAAGCATTCTGGGGCTTAGAAGAGTCAAGGTAGCAGGGGAGACGAGGGGAGGGGAGGTCAGCAGAGCTGTTGCCTCTGTGCTGGGAGCCCTGGGAACCCTCGCTGCCCTGTCGGCCTGGAGCTGGAGCAAAGAGTGGAGCCGGCCCTACACCCTAAATGGACTGAAGAGGAGCCTGGGCTCCTCTTCTTCTGCAGCCGACAGGAGAGCAGAGATGGGGTGTGAACTGATCTAAACAAGAGCCGATTCCTTTCCCAGCCCACTCCTTTCCTGCTGTTAGACTCCCAGGGAGGGGCCACTGTGGGAACCCAGGTCCCGAGGGCTAACCACGCCTACAGCTTCCAGAGCAGTCCCAGCCCCACCCCGTCCTGGGGCTGCACTTTCTGGAGCCAGGTGCCTGCCCTGCATAGAGAAGGGGGCTTTCCCTGAGGAGGGCGGCCACGAATGGCAGCGCCCCGTGCACAAACAGGAGCAGTGAGTCAGCCCGTGTCCTCGTGCCAGTGTGCACACAGGCCACACCTGTGACCCGTGCACCATGGTGGTCAGTCTGTCACACATGCAGCTGATATGTGAACACATGGGACTGTGTGCGGCCTTCACACATTCACACGCATGGGTTTGTGTGCCCTGTTGGTCGAGTACATGCACGTGTCGTATGTGATTCTGTAAGGGAGGGTCTATGATGAGTTCTCATCTAATTCATCAGCATATAACCAGGAAGGGCCATTTGGAGGGGGAACAAAGAGCACATGCAGGCATGCCCTTGTGCAAGACACCATGAAGTTCAAAGACTTTTCTTTTACTGCTCATGGGCAGGAAAAACTCAGGACTGCAGGAACCATCACTCAGACTGACACCTCTGGTCTGTCCCTCTCAGCTGTGAGCTTGCTTCTCCCTGGGGCTGTGGGGGGCACTCACACCCTGGGGAGCTCCCTCCCCACCCTGGCCTCCCCTGTTGGTGCTCCCTGCCAGCCTCATCGTGTGTGTCCTGGGGATGCACAGCAGCAGAGTCCACAGAAACGCCACCAGCATGTCCCTTCTCCCTTCTTCCTCTGCGAGGAAAGCCCAGGTAAGCTCACGACGTCTCAGCTAGGTGTCTCCCCCGAGGCTGCCTCCCTGGAAAACAGCCACCAGGTGAGGAGGGAGGCGGGTGGGAACCTTGGGGGTGACACCGTCTCTCTGCAGAGCTGTCCCGGCTCCAAGTCCAGAAGACACAGGACAGTGCCATCTGGGAAGAGCAGAAGACCCCCTCTCTGCCCTCTCAGAGTCCTTCCAATACTCCTTCAAGGGCCCTCCAAGGGAAGGGCAGCCCCAGGACTCACCCAAGCACACGCAGGCACACACAGGCAGTGCAGACCCCAGGGAAACAACAGACCCGGAAGCACGGTTGGTTCGGTTTGAGAGCTCTTAAGCAGCCCCCTAAGCATCCAGACCAGGCTCTTGGGGCCGGAGGAGACCCTTTGAAAGGCCTCCGGTGGGAAGCCGAGACCACTGCCCTGCGTACACTGTCTAGCGTGGAAACCACAAACACAGAAAGTAAGTGTAAGAAGTCCAACAAAGTTCTGGCTCTGTGATCTCCACCCCGATGCTCCCACGAGCCTGTGCATTCTTTCACCCACATTTCAGGCTGCCCTGCTTTGCTGGGGCTCCACGCATCTGTCTTGAGACTGGCAGCCTTGGCCCCTCCCCCACCTGGGTTTTCTGAAGAAGACATGGAAATTCCTTGGAAAGGGATCTGGTCCGAGGCCACACGCTGGAGCATGGGGGATACACGAGCTCCCTTTTCCCCTAACAAAGACCCCCTTCCAGGCCCCTGGGCCCAGGCAGCCAGTCCCAGCGCCCCCACCGGGGCCCTCTCACCTGGGGTGGATGTCCACAAGCAGGACGAGCGTCTGCATGGTGATCACGTCGATGCGCTTGCAGTGGAATCGGGCCACCTTGAGCACCTTGAGGTACGTGCAGCAGAGCACGACGAAGGAGAGCAGGAAGCTGAACGCGTGGAAAGCGCCGGTGAAGACTGCGAAGCGCAGGCGCTCTTCGGGGCGCCTGCTGCAGAGCGTGCACGATGCGTACAGCTGGTGGAAGCCCAGCCAGGACAGGGCGAGTGCGATGGCTGGAAAGGTGAGCGCGTGCAGCCACGTGTAGGCCACCATGAGCGCGGCGTCTCGGAGGCGCATCTTGGCCCGGTAGCTCAGTGGGAACACCACCGCAATCCAGCGGTCAATGCTGAGCGCAGCCATGCTGAGCATGGAGTTGGTGGCCAGGAAGGTGTCGAGGAAGGCGGCCAGGCGGCACAGACGGTCGCTAGCTGGCTGTTGCTGCGCCACGACGCCAGCCAGTGTGAGAGGCATGTTGACCACGGTGCACAGCAGGTTGCCGCACGTGAGGTTGAGGGTGAAGAGCGCCGGCGCCTGGCGGCGGATGTCTGCGCTGTGCAGGAGGCAGAGCAGCACCAGCGCGTTGGACAGCAGCGACACTCCCATCGTGCCCACCAGCAGCCCCGCCAGGCCCGCGTCCCACGAGTTCATGGTGCGCGCCGCCGCCTGCGCTCAGGGCCCGCAACCCGGCGCCTCCATGGCGCAGCCCACTGCCCGGAGACCCCTGCTCCCCGCTGCCATGGTTCCCTGGAGAGCGCGCAGCCACCCCGGAGCCCCGCGCCACCTCCCGGGCAGGCACCTGGGCGCGCAGCCACTCCGGATCCCCGCGCCACCTCCCGGGCAAGCGCCGGGTGCGCGGCTGAATCAGAAGCTTTCAGAGCCCTCCGATCCTGGATTGCAGGCGCCTGCGCCCCCGCACTCTGCCTCTGCTTCCTCCTGCCCTCACCCCATCCCGCTGTCTCCACTCGCGCACCCTCCTGCTCTCTGGCTTTCTCTTCCTCCCCTCTCTCTGCTCAGCTCGCTCACTCTCCCTTTCAGCTCTCCCCTCCACCTCCTTCCCTCCCTCTCTCTGTCTCTCCCCCTTTTTCTCTCCCTCCTTTGCTGTGCTCCTCTTCTCTCTCTCCCACTGCTGTGTCTCCATCTGTCTCTCCCACCCCCAATTTCCCCCTCGCCTCTTGTTCTTCCCTTTCTTCTTCCCCCTCGGGAATCTGGCTGCTTCTAGCACAGAAATCCCCGCTGATGTGTGCAAACACACACACACACACACACATACACACTCGGAGAGAAGCAGCTCTGCAGGCTTCTGTGCGGGGTGATTGGCTCCTTGTAGCCCCCTCCCCACCCATGCTCCCCTGTGTGTGTCAGAGCCAGGCTGAGTCTGGGAAGTCTCGCTGAGTTGCTGAGTCGCTGAGAAAAGGGAGGTATGCCTGGGCATCTTCACACCTCAGTAGCACCTGTCCCAGCCCAGAGCACCAGCCCAACCAGACCTGGATGCAGAGGTCTGAGCCATCCTGTCCCAGCTGCGCTTCCCAGGATGGGTGCTCTTCCTTCTCTGGGCTGAGCTGGAGGGCTCAGGTAGGCTCCTGTTGCTGAGAGGGGAAGGGGCCCTATTTCTCCACCTATAGGACCCAGGGTCTGGCTCAGGGCAGCAGCTGCCAGGGACAGGGTGGGGGAGGATGTTCTCAGTTTATGATGCCCTCTTCCCATTGTCTTTTAGCCCGAGCTTCAGCAGCATCCTCAAGCCTGCTGGGGGTGGGGGCAGGATGCTGAGCCTCACTGTGACACCCCCCCCTAAGCATTCCTTCAGCCAGGAGAGGCCTTTATCTGACCCTGACCCTGAGCCTCCAGCTTCATCTGTCCACAGCCAACCTCAGCAGAGCCCTGGTCTGGCTGATACTCAGCATTCCGGCCCGAGTCCCAGCTGCTGCATCTGTCAGCCGCACACCATCTGCCCCGGTCTGGGGTCTGGTGAGGCAGCAAGTTACAGTGCATGAGGGAGCTGAGTGACACGCGTGCGTTTCAGACACGAGGACCCCGAGGCTGAAGGAGCCCCAGTGGCAAAGTTGGTATGGAACGGAGCCAGTGCCTCTAGCTCCGGACAGTGGCCCCTTCTGCTGCACCAGAGGTCCGTGGTCACCTTCTCAAGCCGTGCCCTTGGTCTGGAACAGGAAATTATCTCAACTTTAAAATGACATTGGTGACCAGGAAAGCAGGGCTAACCACAATCTAGTCACGGGCATGCCCGCGTGCACCCATACGGTGAAGGTCATTCGCTTCCTGGATTCTTAACGGGAACAGCGAAAGACTAAATGCCAGAAAGATACTCAGGATGTTTTGACTTAGTTTGCTAAAAATCAGAGGCTCATTTTATGGTTGTGAACAATATTTCCTGCTTCCAGGGGGCAGGGGGACTGCCATAGTGTCCAGGTCCTTAGTTTCTGTGGCTGCTGCCAGGTGGGTCCTCACTGAGCCAAGGGTCCCCCACGGCTTCAGACACAGGCAGTGAGGTCACGCATGCTCAAGAAAGGAGAAGCCTCCTCCTGTCCAGGCCCCGGCACAGGGTCCCCACTGTCCCTTTTGAAAGGACTCAAGAACCCAGCCACCTGACCAGGGATGGTGAAGTGCCAGAGCTTGCAGGGGGGACCACACTGGGGCCAGATCTGCCTGTCACACTTCTCCCAGCTGCAAAGAGGGAAGGGGTATTCACAGCAGCATTCATAGGAGCCAGTCAGCATTGCCACCCGGCCCCAAGGGAAGGCTCTCATGTGGGGTCCACTCTCCTCCCGTGAGACAGGTTAGCGGAGCTCCACACAGGGGCAGGTGCACACACATGCCACCAGGCATTCTTGCCACAACCCTCCAGCATAGACACTGTGAGCTCGTCTGGACAGGGGGAGGAGCTGAGACCCAGAAAGGTCCAGAATTTGCTCAAGGTCACTCCAGGTAGGCACCCATAGATAGAACAGGATGACTGATTAAGATGACTGCATCATCACATCTTTTGGACATGAAAACCCAGGTTCTTTTCACTGTATATGGAAATCACACACATATGATTGAAAACGCACGGCACCCATACCCCTAAAGGGAGGCCGGAGACAGAAGTGGTCCTCTCCATACCTACGTTCAGAAAGAGAGGAAAGACTTGTATAAACTGAGCAGACACTGGAATGTTCCCAATGCCCCCAGGAGAGGTCCCATCAAAATGCCGTGGTCACAGAAAGCACATCCCTTTGAGGAGAGGGAGGGTTCTGGACCTATTCGTGTGGAGGGGCTAGAAGCTGCCAGTCCCGAGGGAGGGAGGGAGGGGCCCAAGCACATGCCCAGAAGCCGAAGCCTGGTGCACATTTGTGGTTCTGGAGAGAAGGTAGCCCTGCAGGAAGCCAGAAAAAAAGGTGGCAGCCAGTTCTGATGCCATCCCAAGGCCAGACTGAAGGACAGAAAGGTCAGTCCCTTTCAGGTGACAACCTCTGGGACCTGGAGCACCCAGCCACCCCAGGGACACACCTGCCCCTGAACCACATAGCAGCTCCCCATTTTCAAAGCACTCACACCTCCCTGCTCTTTCATTGACCCTGTAGAGCCCCAGGAACCCTGGGGTTGACCTGGAGATGCTCTCGTCATGCAATAAAGAAGCAGATCCTGGGGGTGACTTACTCTGCACAGGGGCATGTGGCTGGTGAGCGGCAGACCAGGCTTTGGGACCCAGGGCCCTCACTCGCCGCTGTCCAGCACTTTCCCTGCCTCCCGCTGCTGCCCGGTCCCAGACTGGTGTCCTCTGGACTGTTCATGCTGACCCCCGGGCAGCCCTGCAGCCGAGCAAGTGGTGTTAGCAGACCAGGGTCCATCTGACAGAAGCATCAGGCCTCTGGCTCACTCCCTACTACTAGGTGGGAGAGGAGCCGGCTGTCTGGACCGGGCTTTTGCTACCCTGTGCCTCCCAGGCTGTCCCAGGTCCCACAGGCCAGACCCAGAAGGAAATGGGCTCCACAGAGGGAGGAGAAGCCTGCGGTGTCTGCAGAGGACCTCCCGGGAGAAGTCGAGTTACCATTGTCTGATGCGACTCAGGGCACGAGGAACACTTGCCAGAGGCTTGCTGTGGCCCAGACACTCTGCCTACCACATCTCTCTTAATCCTCCCTGCCATTGGAGAGAGGCTATAGTTACCCCATCACACAGATGAGGAAACTGAGGTTGGAAAAGTTTAGCACACACCTACGGTGTCAGAGCTAATCACGAAGGTAAAGGGTGAGGTGGACCCAGGCCCGCCTGACTCAGCACCTCACAGTGGTTGTGTGACCACTGTGACTGTTCTGACGCCCCGATCTGGTCCCTCTCATCTCTTCTAATGGTGCCCGATCAACCAGCACTCATGTCCCACCATCCTCTGCCTCCCTTCCTGAACTGGATCCTGGGGCTGAAAATGCCAGCTGGGTGGTGAAGGAAGTCAGCATGTGGTGCACAGAGAATAGTCTGAGAGCTCCCTGTGGACCAGGCCCGCTGCTGAGCACTTACACGCATTTCCCAGGTTACTGCTCCCAGGACAGAGATTGCCATCCCCCTGATGGGAGGGGGGATGCAGCCTTGCAGCTGAGCAGCTTGCCTAAGGCCTCACAGAGAGCCCAGGGCTGATCTGCGATCAGAATGCTGAGCCCCACCCAGCTCAGGCCTTGACCACCTGCTCCACAGTATCCTGGCCGTTGGGCAAACCGGAGGAGCTGCAGGCTAGCTAGAGTCTGCCTGGCCAGACCTGGAGCCACGCCTCTCCACTGAGCTCTTGCCGCACCCACACTGCCAGCCACGGAGGTTTGCACTCTGCCTTGAAAATCCATTAAATCCGCCCGTGGTGGCGGCAGCTTCTTTATTTGCAACCCGGACTGGCTCCAGGAGGACAGAAGCGTGTGATTGATCCTCCTGAGTGTTCAGCTCTGAGGCACTGAAGCAGTCCACGAACAATGGCTTCTCTGAGCTGGGACTGACTTCTAAGCATGTCTGGCCTCTGTTCATTTCCTGTCTCTGAGAGGCAGTGAAGCTTGTCTTGTATCCCCAGGGCTAGGATCTTCAGGAAGAGCTATTCCCCCTAGTTACTGGTCCCACTCCTGTCCCTACTCCTCCACAGACACCACCCAGCAGCTCGTCAGGGGTCCTGGGTGGTTGGAAGGCTCTGGACTCCTGCCCAGGATGGCATAACAGACAGATCAGCACTGAGACAGTGGACAGCTCCCCTCCTTCCAATCCCTGTCCCTCCTTCTGATCACTTTTTCCCTGGCTGGTGTGGCTCAGTGGATTGAGCGCCCGACTGCCAATCAAAAGGATGCCTGTTCGATTCTCAATCACAGTATGTGCCTGGGTTGCAGGCCAGTCCCCAGTAGGGGGCGCTTGAGAGGCAACCACACAGTGATGTTTCCCTCCCTCTCTTTCTCCTTCCCCTCTCTAAAAATAAATAAATAAAATCTTAAAAAAACAACAACAACAAAAAACCACCAGCTGTGGGGGCTGACCTCTTTGGGCGCTGCATCTGTTAAACTGAGGACTTAAAACATGCAGCACAAACTACCATGTATTGATCAGAGACTGGACTGTTCCATCCCGTCCCATTCAGCAGACTCAGAAATGCAGTCACAGGGCCACACATCCAGTGAGGGCCAACACCCAGGTCTGCTGGACTCCAGAGCTGATGCCTGTAATCACTGCACCACATTCACTGCCCTGTCATTTTGAAAACAGGATGTTTCACACTGGTTGGCTGGTGTGGCTCAGTGGATTGAGTGCAGGACTGAGAACCAAGGGTTGCTGGTTCGATTCCCAGTCAGGACACATGGTGTGGATTTTGAGCCAGGTCTCCAATAGGGGGTGCTCAAGAGGCAACCACACATTGATGTTTCTCTCCCTTTCTTTCTCCCTCCCTTCCCTTCTCCGAAAACAAATAAATAAAATTCTTTAAAAAAATAAAAAAGAAGGTAAGCCTAACATAAGGTATTTTTCAGAAAGAAAGAAAGAAAGAAAGAAAGAAAGAAAGAAAGAAAGAAAGAAAGAAAGAAAGAAAGAAAGAAAGAAAGAAAGGTGGGATGTTTCAAAACCAAGTCTCCCACCCCCTCTGTTCACCCCCCAGCTCCTGCCACCCAGCCGACACTGAGCCCATACAAGGCTGCTGGCTGCCCTGGATGGCCTCACCTGCTCTGCTGTTCCCAGGCTGCCTGATGTCTGTTCCCGGGGCCTGCTGCTCTGTGGGTATGTTCCCAGGGGTTGGAAGGGGGGACACCCTTTCCTGGTGCTTCTGAAGTCACTGAGTTGTATCCCCACCGCAGGACTAGGCCTCAGCTACATGATGGGAGGGGTGCCTGGCCTGAGTCTCATTCTTCAGGACTCTTCAGTGGGAATGAGCCCACTTCCCTGATGGGAAAAGGGCCCTGGGCTGGCAGCGTCACACAGCAAACAGCACCCCAGACGGGAAGCCAGGAGTTCGGGATTCGGGTCGGGTCACTGCCCCTGCCTGACCAGGCGCCTTTGGACAGTTCTTGCCCCTCTCCTCTCTCAGAGTCCCCCCTGTGAAAGGAAGTGGGTGGACGGGGCCATCTCACAGGTGACTGCAGGCTGCCTGAGACTGCCACACCAGAGACTAGCGAAGGGGACAGGTGGCAGGAAGAAGGGGCAGAGCCTCCCCTACATTCCGCTGGAATCCAATCTCTTCTGCTGCAGAGCAGCTACAACCCACGTGCTGCTCCAGCTTCGGAGGCTGGCGTGGGTAGTGTAGAGGGGCTCACCCTTCTCAGGGTGGCACAGCCATCACACCACTCAGCTCTGGGCCCTCACCCCACCCAAGGGGCCTGCATGTGCATAGCAGGCCCTGCTCTGGCCGTGCACCCTGGAAAGAGCCGACCTGTGGGTCCAGTGGGGACAGAAACTGTGTGTGTGTGCGTGTGTGAGAGAATCAAACTGGCTACAGACGTCAGAAGGATTTTCTTATGGCCTGGGAACCCAGGGAAACTGAGGCATGGATCTCTTACTGAATGACTCAGCCTTTTTTGGAGCTTAGCAAGAATTAGAAAGCAGGAAACATCATGTAATTCTGCGTGAACACCGAGGGGCACTTTATAAAAAACCCAACTCTTTCCTCCTGGCTGGAAGATAAGGAAGGGGAGCCCCTTCCCCAGGCCCAAGGTTCAACCTGTTCTCAAACACCCATCGTCAGCTACAGAAGTCACTCTCTCAGCCAGATGCTGCAGCTCGGGCACGTGGGGATCCTAGCCAGAGGTGTCCTACTGGCCTGTCCCAGTCAGGTGGGAGGGGAAGACTCGGGCCCCTCCTCCATGCCCCCAAGGGGAGGCAGCTCAGGAGCCAATCAGATCACCTGATACGCACAGCTGCCACTCCCACACACACAGCAACATTGAGTCTTTGAGCTCAGGAACATGCTGCGTGTCTGTGTATATGTAAGTGCATACACACATATAAAATTATATACATACATAATTGATTTTGTATACTGACTTCAAAAAAATTGCTAAACTCCTTCATTGTTGCCAGGAGCTTTTCTGTAGTTCCTGTGGGCTCTTCAATGTCAGCAATCATGTGTGCCATGCGTTCGGCTTTGATTCGTTCTGGCTGGTTTTGTGTCACTGTTTTGGGCATATTGTGTACCTGAAGTAGGGGCAGTGAACACTCCAGCCTCGCTCCCCATCTTAGGGGAAAACGTGCAGTCTTCCTCTATCACATGCAGCTGTGAGTCATTTGTGGAAGCCCTGTCTCAGGTTAAGGAGGTTCCCTTCTAGTTCTAGTTTACCGGTGGTTTGTATCACCGCGGATGTTGCATTTTGTCAAACATGTGGTTGTGTCAGCGGAGATGGTCGTGTAGTTGTTGTTTACTCTCAGGGTGATTGGTGGATTACCTGGAACGCTGAACCAGCCTTGCATTCCCAGAGAAAAGACCCCTTTGTCCTTTTCTATGTTTTGATAAATTCTGCGTGCCCACGTTATGTTAGGGACATTTCCATCTGTGTTCATGAAGGATATCAGTCTGTATTTTTTTCTTGTAATATTTTCTCTGGTTTTGATATCAGGGCAATGCTGGCCTTGGACAGGACAGGCAATTGGGAATTGTTCCCCTTCTAACAGGAAAGATATTGTATAGAATTAATATTAGTTATTTCTCAAATGTCTGGGAGAATTCACCAATGAAACCATGAGGCCATGAGGCTTTTTTTGTTGGAAGGTTTTTTTAAGCTGTGAGTTCATTTAATAGATAGAGGACTATTCAGGTGCTTTGAATGGAATCTCATGACCCCCTCCCAGGGAGGGGTGGGGAAGGACAGCTTCCCTAGGCAGGGGATAGGGTGGCAGCAGGGTTGGATTCCTTCTTGAACTTGGGCAGCTCAGCACACAGTCCTCTCTGCTGGGCTAAGCCCTCTCTGAAAGCAGAACAGAGAGAGTGCCTGTCCACACTCATGGGGCTGTGCAGTGTCGGGAGCTGAGCTGGGACGGGCTTGAAGGTGAGAGAAGCCCCAGGATGGTATAAAATCAAGAGTGTATCCCTGGCTGGTGTGGCTCAGTGGTTAAGTGCCGACCTGAGAATCAAAGGGTTGCTGGTTCGATTCTTAGTCTAGGGCAGGCTAGGTCCCCAGTAGGGGGGCGCACAAGAGTCAATCACACATTGTTTTTTTCTCTCCCTCTGTTTCTCCTTCCCTTCCCCTCTGTCTAAAAAGAAGTTTTAAAAAGAGAGAGAGAGAGAGAGAGTGCAGGGCAATGGCTTGGGGCTACACACAGCAGCCAGAAACACGCATCTGCCCCCTATGCCCAGCTGGGGCAATGCAG
>PVIA01009668.1:14542-58993 GCA_004024845.1 Tonatia bakeri
GGGGGGGGGGGGGGGGGGGGGGGGGGTTCTATGTAGCGAGAGCTGTCTGATTATGGTTGGCAGCTCCCTGTGTTTTCTCAAGTGCACGGTCTCCTCATTTTAAGCCCAAAAATTCTGGACAGGTGTGAGCTTGGGTCTGCAACATGGCTGGTGCCCCGAGGTTTCTCCCGCCCTCTCCCCTCCAGCCTGCTCACTAATGGTCCTTAAGGAGGAAGCCCATCCAGCAGCCATGAAAGTGCACCATGGCCTGAGCATAAGGTACTGCCACCCCATCCCCCATTTTACATATGGGAAGGGAGGGGCCTGGGGCAGGGGAGTGCTGGAGAAGGTCTCACAGCCCTGGGAACTAGAATCCAGACCCGCAGCCCCGGGTGCCTAGTCAGGAATGTCTTTCCTTACTTCCATTTCATATAAAAGAAAAGGCAGGACACAAATGCCATCGCTCCCCACCCACCGCTTCCAGAACCCTGTGGCCCCCGGGAGATTTGGGGTAGGAGCTGCACTTCCCATGTGCAAAGCATGACTGAGACAGCAAAATGGGCATCAGGTGGCTATCATCCTGAGGTCCCACAGGTGGGGACCCTCGAGGGCTGACACTTTCTGCTGATTGAAGAGGGAAGGTGTTGGCCAGGTAGCACCCGGGCTCCTGGCGAGGTTTCTTTCCCAGTGGAGTCCCGGTGCTCCCAGCTGGCTCTCGCCCACCGACAGTGCAGCCGGGAAGGCTCCTTCAGGGACGGGACTGTGCCTGCAGAGGCAGCACTGCCGGGAGGTGATACTGTCCTGGCTGAAACCTCCCAGGTGCCTCATGGAGCTCATCTGCTTGCTGCGGCCCAAGCAGGTTAGCCTGAGACAAGCTCCCAGCCCCTGGGTGATGCCCATCTCCTTCTGTTCCTTATAAGCCCCTCCCTCCTTCCCATCTCCTGTGCAGCCCGCACCCTCTGCTTTGTTCAGGAAGCTGCGCCCTCCACCCCCACCCCAGGAGACACACTCCGCTCCCTCTTCTCCTTGAGAAAAAAATCAGAACAGGGGACAGGGCTGGTGGAGCACCTACTAGGTGCTGACAGTATGCTGGGAGTTCCCACTGTTGCTGGCTGCTTCCAACCCCCCCACTCCTGGGATCCTTCCACTCACTCTGTCCAGGTTCAGAGGGGTTGTAACCAGGTGGACTTGAGAGGTTTCAGACACCACATCCCCTCTATCAGTGGACACGGCACCCACAACAGAAGAGCAGGCCCAGGCCCACAGGCTTCCTACCTGACGGTCCGAGATCCTGCAAACCTGCCCTGGACGGGCCCTGCCCCATCCTGCAGCTGCAGAGACAGGGACACCAAAGGACCAAACCCCTATCTTTGGTCACAGGAGGCTTGAGTCGAGACCCAGGGCCCTGGTTGCCCTTGGGCCAGGCTGGGTTTTGGGGAGGTTTGCTGTGTAAACCCAGGGAAGGAGGGTTCCAGGTGTTCTCCAGGTGACAGGAGCCCCTTTGGTCAGAAGCGACACCCTCGTCCCTCCCCCATCGCTGGATGCCCCCTGGAGGTCCCGCTCTTGTTCATCATCGGTCCTGTTTCTCTGTGAAAGAAATGTCCTCAAGAGCTGACAAGAGAGCTAGATTTAGAGAGCATCTGTCACCCACGACACCTGAGAAATGAAACCCTGGGCAACTTGGCACATTGTTGTTTGGGGCTATTTCTGAACGCTCGGCTGGGGTGGACGGGATGCTGCCTTTGTGTTTATCCACACACACACACACACACACACACATGCACGCGCACGCACACATGGGTCTTTCATTTCTGCTGATTGAAGGGGGAGGGGCTGGCCAGGCAGCACCTGGGCTCCAGGCCAGGTTTCTCTCCTGCCGAACAAGCCAGCTCATCAACACCCAAGGCAGCAGCAGCAAAACTCATGTCCTGATGTTTCTCTTTCTAATGACTCTGGTCACAGAGTTATTCATTCAGTTTTCTCCTCTCATCCTGCAGATAAAACTGCCCCGAGAGGACGGGGACTATACCCCAAGTCCCAAGCAGATAGCCAGTTATTTTAAGAAAGGTGTTGTGTTTGTAATGGACAGAAACCCAGTTTGAACTGTTTCATGCAACCGAGATTTATAAGGAGGAGCCTGGGGTTTTGGATGACCTGGCGTCCGGGAAGTGTCTCCCACGGAGGTGAGGGTGGTCCAGGTACCTCGCAGACACTGGCCCTCTGCCCCCACCCCGACACCTGCTCTCCCACCCGCAGCCCTCCCTCTCTCCGTATCTCTGGGTCGGTTGCATTTCTCCACTGGATGATACAGTAACTACAGACTCTGAATCTCAGGTGTTGCCAACCTACTCCCAGAGGGGACCGAGCCTCTTCCTGAGTCAGACACATGTGAATCCTGGAGACAGGATGGGCTCTGAGTGCCGGGCATGGGGCCGGTGTTCGTGCCCAAGCCACAGGGCGCCACACTGTACAACATCCGGGCGGGCAGAAAGGAAGGGTTCATTCTCAGTGGGAAAGCTACCCCACTTTGTAGTCAGCATCGTGCGTCATACGTACGTGCATGCTGAACCAAAGAGCAAACAAGAGCTCTTCCGGGGCTGGGAGGGAATTCCAGAATGTTAAGTCATTTATTTCCCTACAATACAGCGAAAAGTGGACCAGTCAAAGGCGGTGTTCATAACTGGTCACTGACAGCCCCCAAGGCATGGCAACTGCAGTGATGGAGGGTCAGGCTTACCATTCTGGCGTCCTGTGACAGCATGACCCTTGGGGTTTTTTTGGGGGGGCACCTGGTGGGTTGAGGTCCTTGGGAACTTGACATGCCTGCGTGGGCAGGGGGTGGATGACAACAGGAAGTGACAATATTTTAAGGAGCAATCTGGGAGCATCCCTCATGGAAGTAAGGGTGGTCAAACACAGGCCCAGGGTCCCAGGAGGCTCCTGTCCATCACACCCTTGTCCCGCCCCTATCCCACCCCCCACCTTCCAAGTCTCCACTTGCTACTGATTCCTGATGGCAGCTGAAGCAACTACGAAGCCTGTGGTGCAATCCAAAAAGGAATGGAGACCGGGAAGCCTGGGAGAACGTGTGATTGGGGTGGTCAAATTGAGGGAAGGCTTCTGACTGGACTGTGTATTCTGCGTCTTTGAATATGTGCCTGTGAGTAGGGGAAGTTCCAGAAGGCAGCTTCAGACTGCGGCTGAAAGAAAATAATAACCATCACTGAGATGGTGCTACCTACATGTTGGGCACTGTTCTACATACTTTATGTGAACTGATTCCTTTTAAAGCTCAAACATCCGGGTAGAGGGAATGTTACTTGTATCCTCACCGTATGGGGTTGAATAGTTCGTGTCCACCCTGAACCAGAGACTGTGAGCTTATTTCGAAATAGGGCCTTAGTAGATGTGATTAGTTAAGAGGTAGTCACACAAGATCAGAGTGGGCCACCAATCCAGTGCCCAGCGTCCTTACAAGGAGAGGAGCATTCAGGCACAATGGCACAGACACAGAGGGGAGATGACCGTTCTGAGCACTCGGCACGGTCCTTCGTCACAGCAACTTTGGGGAGCAAGCACGCGGCCTCACAGGGGAGTCAACCATGGTGGAGAGAGGTTCTGTCCCTGCCCAGGGCCACCCACAGGCAAGTGGCAGGGGCAGGAAAGGGCCAGGGAGGCCAGAGCAGGGACGTAGCCCTGGAGCAGAGCTCTGGGCTGGCAGCGGTACGATTCAGCCCTGCGTTCTAGGTTGCCCTGGTCCCTGCTCTGGACTCCTGGGCACCCTGCTGGCCGGGTGGCTGAGTCTCCTTGGCACCGTTCTGCCCAGGGCGGCTCTGCTTCTGGCTTGCAGCTGACCACAGTCAGAAGCAGAAGGTGCCTTCACCTCCCTGACCCTGCTCCCACACCTCCACAGGAAGCCGGGGCTCCCCTCGGCCAGCCAGCCTCCTTTCCCTTTTCTGTGCAGGAGTTTCTGGCCCCCGAGGCTCCGGCAGGGCTCCCAGCCTTCAGCAGCAGCCTGTGCCACACTGCACTGCCCACCCCCTCCCATCCTGGCTCCTGCCTGGCTGGTTTCCCTACACTCAGAACTTGCCCAACTCTCCCCAAACCCCACATGCTTCATGGTCAGCTTTTGATGTTTTTCCCTAGCTCCTCATTATGGAAGTAACAGGAGTTTGCCAACGATTGGGAAAACGGAAACACAGGGACTGCGCCGATCACTGTCCCACCTCCTCAACCCAACAGTAGTTTTGTTCTTCTTATTTCCTCCGTGGGGGTCACACCGTTAACTGAACCCTGTCACACCAGTCCCCACCCACCCCAGCTTCCCGGGACACCTGGCATCTGGTCCATGGGTTTGTTTCTGAGGATTGGAGGGGTTATACATTTTCACAATTATGAATGGTGTGGTAGCAAGCCTTCCGTTTTCCTACTGTGGTTCACCCCTCACAGAAGTGGACTGGCCAATCCACCCCCTACAATGGTGGTCCCAGTGGGCCTGGCCACCCACCCCCATCCCTCCTCCCCCTCCTTACAGGGGCCTCTTTTTACTTCCCTGCAAGTCACTGTGATGGGTAGAAATTTGGTTCCTTGTCCTGAGGTGCATTTTCTTGGCTACAAAAGAGGCTGGAGCCTGTCAAAGGTGTTAGTCATTTACATTTCCTTGTCTGTGGTTTTTCCATCGGCTCCTGGGGTTCTCTGACTACTCTAGGAGTGTTTAATTTGGGCTGTTAACCCTTTGTCTGCCTGCTTACTTAGCATTCCTTAGTACATAGTAATGTTGGCCAAACTGTTTGGTTTTTAAGTAATCTGTCTATGTTTCACAGGCTTTGCGGGAACACTTAGAGGACACTGGTATGTCCCTAGTTTCCCGTTGAAGTGCCATAGACTAGCTGAGTGGGCCAGTCTCCCGCATGTGCATGGCAGAAAACGGAAAATGCAGTCAAACGAAAGTAAAAATGCAAGTTACCACCTTTCCACCTGCCAGAGCTTCCACGGCCAGCACCTTGGAGCCAGGGGTGTCCAGCCCATGGCCCATGGGCTGCATGTGGCCCAGGATGGCTGCGAATGCCCCCAACACAAAGTCGGACATTTACTTACATCACAATGAGAGATGTTTTTGTGATCACGTGTCACAGTGAATTTAACGTGTGGCCCAAGACAACCCTTCTTCCTCCAGCGTGGCCCAGAGACACCAAAGGTTGGCCACCCCTGCTAGTTGGATCACTGCCTTCTCTCCTCCTTCATGTCACCCTAGTGACATCACTCAACGCATCCTGTTCCCGAATCTGACTGTTCAGTGAACGGCCTCCCCTGGGCTGCCGGGTGTGGAGCCCTCTGGCGTGCCTTGATTCCCAGGCCACACTCTGACTTCCTGCTGGCCCAGCCATGTCTCCCAGGGCTGGAGTGCCCCCAGCAGCCCTCGATGCAGGGCCACTCAGAGCACGTGTCTGTGCCCCTGGGTCCTGTTAGCAAAGTCCCAGTGAAGCCACCCGACGTTTAGAGGAGACCAGGCCGGGCTGCAGCGGACTCACTGGCCTGGCTAGTCTGGCTGCTTCCTTGAGGCACCGGTCACTGGTTTCTGCTCCCCTGGGTTTCCTGTAACCAATTAAAAAGAAATTTTGATTATTGTTGCTTGACTAATACAGTCATTTTCTTTGCTGATTTCGTCTCTCCCTTTTGGACTTGGTGACCTCCCCCTCTGAGATGTGACAGCCTTTCTCTGTGCTTCTCCTTCCTCCCCACAGGAGTTCCCCTCCCGGATCTGGAAGGATCCTTGCTCACTCTGACACCTGGGAAGGGGGGCTTTTGCCACCCTGGAGTGCACAGTCAGTTCCCTGGGGGCACCCAGCTGGGCTGCAGCCTGAGGAACTCAGCAGGAAGTCTTCCTCTGGAGGACATTCCACATGTCCCTCCAGTTTTAGGGGTTACCCTGCCTTGGCCACCCACCTCAAAGCCAAAATTACCCCAGTCCTCATGCGGACCTAGCCTGAGGGCAGCGGGTCTTTTCCAGGGGACAGCGTGTTCCTGGGAACAATTGTGGGGTCTGCTGTGAAGAAGCAGCTGGGCAGCAAATGTGGCAGAGAAGGCGAGAGGACTCCAGATGGGAAGGGAAGGGAAGGGAAGAGAACCCCTGGCTCTGGCTACAGCTTCAGTGGAGGCCAAAGAACCAGCGGCGATGCCAGGTGACAGGCTGGGTTGGGACCCCCTGGGCCTGCGGGGTGTTGCTCATCACCCCAGGTTCCAGCTGCCGCTGCTCAGTGGTCCAGCGGAGAGAGCAGCTATGTCTCCGGAACCCTTTACTGCAGGAGGGATGTGTAACACTTGCTGAGGATGCCGGCACCTTGAGGACCTGGGTGGCAAATGTTTGGGTGACTCTGTGAGCCAGTGACTGGAAGGTCAGCTCCCCCAGGTCTTTGCAGGTGGGTGTGCTCCAGGGTGATGGTCCCTGCAGTCCCTAGGTGACAGGGAGCTGCTCGCCATGGGACCACGACCCTGTCCAACCCCTGTGCTCCACCCCTCCCCAGCACCAGCACCGCCCACACATCCCGAACATCCCATCAGCCCTGGCTTCAAACACAATCTGTCCTCCAATAAGTGCGTGACCCTCACAACCTCCGAGGGGCCAGTGCATGAAGACATCTTCCATGGTGGCCCTCTGGGGCCCCTCTGGTCCTCCTTCTTGGCCTCCTTCCTCCCTCTCTTCTCCTTCCACTGACAGACGTGATGCTCAGCTATTGCAGCAGCAGAAACAAAATCAACCAAAGTGGCCTGGCTCCGTGACTCTGAGGCTGTGCTGGCATATTTTGTATTCAGAACGCACACATACAAATGGGAACACCCTAACTGTCCGACACTGGGGAACTGGTCACATAGAGACCAGCCACACCATGGCCCGCTCCAAAGACAGCTGCCTTACAGGGCTCCTCGAGAGATACTGTTGAGGTTGATTCTCAGAACCACATACACTCTGGGGCAATGTTCATACTGAAACACGGACTCACGTCAGGAAGCGTGTAAATTCCTGGCACAAGGGCTGGGTGCATGTTCTAAGCCTTCCCGGAGGCAGCCTGGCGCAGGGGAGGCACCCGGCTGGGGGCTGAGGAGGTCCCGCCATGGCCAGCACCACACACTCTGGGTCGTTTGCTGCTTTTACAAGAAGGTACATCTGTGTCACTTTGTAGAGAAAAAAAAACACGTAGCACATGACGCTGGGATGTGTAAATTTGGTAGCAGGAGGGCGGAGTGTCGGGTATGAGGTGGTTTCCCACCCCCACTTCCACCAAGGGGCAGCAGGGGGCACAGGACCCTGACTGGGAATCAGTGAGCCCAGGCTAAGAACTCAAATAACCTAAACTTCTTGCGTCTTAGTTTCCTCATCAGTTACAATAAGGCAGATGCCCTCAGTCTGGGGGTGGATCTGGTGAGGTAACTGCATGCAGATGCACAGGCCGGACTTCTCAGTACACTACCATCAGGTAGAAGACGACCTGACGTGAACAGAGGAAGGAGGCCAGGAGCATGCCTGTCAGGGAAGGGGCGGGGTGAGCTCGTTCTGGACCATCATGTTCTCCTTCTCGGGTATGTGATCTCCCTTTTCTGGATGGAAACAGGTTTGGTAACCCGTCTGGGGCCATGCAGCTAAGGAGTGACAGGGTGTGAGCCAAGTGGACACGCTGGACCCCTCCTCCCTAGGCATCACGGGAAGTGCCCAGCACCGGTGTGCAGGTTCTGCGACCCTGCCTGCACGCCAGGGGCTGGGACACAAAACCTGACTCTCCAGGAGGGAAAACTCTCCTCCCAGCCCTCTGCCCCCACCTGCCAACCCCCCTCCAAACTCTCCCCTGACCTGCCCAGCCCACAGCATCTACACCCAGCGCCTGCCTTTTAAAGTGAAACATAGGCTGTTATATGCACTAAAGACAAAGGAGCATTCTGGCCACCGGCGTCCTGTCCAAGGGAAGTTCCTCTGGGCGGAGAGTCCTTGTGTTTATCCCAGATGGGCGCCGGTCCAGCAAGGGCCTGTGGACTGGACTCTGGCCACACACAGTGGACAACACCAGCCCCGCCCCGGTGGCTAGGTCGCATGGGCGAGGGAGTAATTGCTCAGTCCTTTTGCATCCAAAATGGGAATCAGCTGCATGCCTTCAGATAAGTGACTGGGCCTCTCCGCCTCCCACCCCCAGGAAGCAAGTAAGGCGTGGAAAGCAATAGCAGGCCCAGGCCTTGGCCGCGGGCCAGCAGCCCTCTGTCGGGGCCGGCTGGCTGTGGGCTGCACCTTCCAAAGGCTCTTTGTGTCTGTGGCTTTCTTCTTTTTACCTGAAAATGGCTGGAAGTCTCCTCCCGGAGGAGCCAACAGGCCCCCCGGCTGCCTCCGGGTCCATTAGTGGAGAGTTAATGGGAGCAGGATGGGTGACATTTCAACGTTAATTTAAACTCTCCTCTTCAAATACTTGTGGCCTTTAGAGCCTGGCTCCCTCCCCGGGCAGCACCTCGCTCAAGCCCATCCCCCTCCCGACGCTGATCTCACTGTCCCCAGGAACCACTGTAAGCCCGCGTCTGCCGGCCCTGTGTGCGCAGGGCAGCCGCGCAGGCACGGCATCCTGCACGGCCCTCAAACACCCTCCATCTACTCGAGGAGTTCAATGCCACCATCTGTGTTCACAGTCACCTTGGGGTCAAGCCAACACCCCAGGCTGTCGGTGTGCCCTGTGTGGAACATTATGTGGATGGGTAAAAGGTGGGTAGCACAGCATGCTGGTCCATGAAGGTGTTTAACCTTGAAGAACTGAACTCTCAGCGCCCCCTGGAGTGAGGGGATAGACTAGTCACCACCTGCGGTCTGGGGGCTCGTCTCCATGCGTGCCAACCTGCAGCCCTGGCGTGAAATAGATCGGGAAACAATGTTTTGTTCCCAATTCCAGCAATGATTAGATGAGGCGCCTCTTTAATTAAGATTCAGATCTTTCCCCAAGGCTACTCAATGCATCAGGAGGCTTTTAGAGTTATCGTGGGATACCCCATTGGAAGTGACATTTTGGGATTGTTCACGGGAAGGTGTAGTTCCAGGCGGTGTCTCAATATCCATCCGCAGCCTGCAGCGCGGTGGCCTTCCTAATGCCATTGGATGCAACGCCCGCATTTTTCCCATCACACTGGGCATGTTTCTTTTTCTTCCGTAACAGTTTTATTGAGATATAACTGGCATAATAGACAGTTCTCCCCTTTAAAGTGTATACTTTAATGTTTTTTTTTTTTTTGGCATATCCAGGGTTGTGCAACCATTGAATCTAATTTTAGAAGCTTTTGGTCCCTATTCCTGCAACACAGTCAAGAAGCCCTGAACTCATTAATAGCTACTCCCATCTCCCACCCCATCTCCAAGTCCCCCAAGCCTAGGCTGTGGAAAATTTCCTTTCTGTCTATAAATCTGCCCGTTCCGGACACTTTATATAAATTAGACAATATGTGGTCTTTTTGTTTAATTAATTCTTTCACTTTACATAGTGTTTTTAAGTACTTCAACTCCTTTTTATTGCCAAATAATATTTCATTGCATGGATATACCACTGTATCCTTACAATCCTATCCATATGTTATATGAATGAACATGTGTTGTTTATCCATTCATCAATTGATAGACATCTGTACATTTTATTTCCACTTTTGGGCCATTATGAATAATGATGCTACAAACATTCACATACAAATTTTCTTGTGGATATATGTTTTCAATTTTCTGGGTCATATACCTAAGAGTACAATTGCTGGGTTTCACGATAATTCTATTTTTAACACTTTTAGGATCAGCCAAACTGTTTTCCAAAGTGGACACGTCATTTAAAATTGCCTCCATCGCCCTGGCTGGCGTAGCTCAGTGGATTGAGCACGGGCTGTGAACCAGGCATCGCAGGTTCGATTCCCAGTCAGGGCACATGCCTAGGTTGCAGGCCATGTCCCCCAGCAACCGCACATTGATGTTTCTCTCTCTCCCTCTCCCTTCCCTCTCTAAAAATAAATAAATAAAATCTTTAAAAAAATAAAATAAAATTCTAAAAAAAAAATAAATAAATAAATAAAATTGCCTCCATCGATGATGAGGATTTTGATTCCTCCACATTTTTGTCAACACTTATTATTATCTGACTCTTTGATTACAGCCGTCCTAGTGGATGTGAAGTAAAATCCCATCGCGGTTTTGATTTCTCTGATGGCTAGTGATGGTGAGCATCTTTTTGTGTGCTTGTTGCCCATTTGTATGTCTTCTTCAGAGAAATGTGTATTTAAATTCTTTGCTTGTTTTTTTCATTGGGTTACGTGGCTTTTGATTATTGAGTTGTAAGAGTTCTTTACATATTCTGGAAACAAACCCCTTCTCAGATATATGATTTGGAAATATTTTCCCATTCTGTGGTTTTATTACTTTATTAAAGTAAAATTTTATTACTTTTCAAATTTAAAGCATGCATTTTATTAAAGTAAAATTTAGGTAAATATAGCACTAGGTCTGAGGCACTGTCCTTCTACATTTTAATCCCAGATTGGACGTTTAGTTTCAGCAAAACAGCATCACCTGTCACGTCCAACTGTGATCATTTAAATGTTATTGGTCTTATCCTTTAATGTATATTTTATTTGTAAATAGGCTGTATTGCTATGGTTGTGTAAAAGACATGTACAAAATGTATAGTTTTGCATTTGAATAGATTTAAATAACATTATGATAAAAATAACTGAAACCAACACTTGCCTTTAAGAGGCGGCCCTTTGTCTTCAAATGCCACCCCCACCTGTGGATTCCGGGAGGCCGGACAGCACCTGTCTCGCTCACCATTGAGCCCCTGGGCTGCAGCACCGGTGGGCACAGAAAAGCACTCATAGGACAACGGCTGAGTGGCCAATGAGTGCCAGGGGCCCCCAAATTCCAGAGCATGGCCCCAAGGCCCCTGGGGCTGCGCTCTCCCACTGGGTGGCTGTCACCGCCCCTGACGACATTGCTTGGTCTGCCCCTGTATCCCCAGCACTTTGGGCAAGAACGCCGTGTTCCCACCTGCACAGGGGTGGTCCCCAGTTCTCACCCAGGCTCTGCCAGGGAAGAGCAGAAACTAGCTTCGATCGGTCCCTTCTGAGATTCCACATCTTTCCACTTCACCTTCCCCACTGCCCTGTGAGAAGGTTACTTGCACCTCATGTTGCTGATGAGAAGACAGGTTTGGAGAGGGGCAGTCCCTACCCAAGGCCACCCCTGTTGTTGAGGGATGAACCTGGGATTCCACTCAGATACAATGACTCGCAAGCCCCACTCGTGGCTCTTTGTGTGGCTGTCCCCAGACAGCGAGGAGGTCTAGATATTCATTCGAGCTATTTGCCAGTTGACTGAGTGAATCAGAGAGAGTGGAATCAATGGCAAAGGCCTACTAGCCTTGACCCAACAGAGTCTGTGGTCAGCCATCTCTGTTTCCCACCCTTTTCAGAGACGAGCTGAAGTTGCATGGGGTCTTTCCAATGTCCCCGATTTCCTGACTTGGTTCTGCTATTTGTCCAATTACCCGAGCCCGACAGAAACACCCCCAGATGATGGCTCCCCCCTGGCTCTCTTTTTCTTTCTGCCGGAGGCTCGCTAGTGAGTCACAAAGCCATCTCTTCCTTGTTCAGAAGGC
Organism: Tonatia bakeri; assembly: GCA_004024845.1. NCBI lineage: Eukaryota > Metazoa > Chordata > Mammalia > Chiroptera > Phyllostomidae > Tonatia > Tonatia bakeri. The sequence continues at coordinate 26,179 of PVIA01009668.1, forward strand.
ATTGAACTGCCTCCTGAAGCCAACTCAGCTGTGTTCTACGTTCCCCAGGAGAACTGTCCCCAGGTTGGGTGGAGGGCATCAGACCCAGCATCTCCACTGAAGGAAGGTGGGTGGCAGGGCCTCGTGTCAGACCAGAGATTGGGGAAATCCTCCTGACCTTTAGCACCGGCCTCACCTACGTGCCCAGCAATCTGAGGGCATGAACTGGATGGACCATGGGGCCCATCCAATTAAATGTGTGGAAGTTGGCTATTGAAGCAGCTGGAACTTCCCTCATTAGGGGTAGAAATGCAACACCTGGATCCCTGAGTTGTGCGTGGGCCCAATCTCTTCTAGAAGAACAGGGGCCTGTCAGGGGCAATGAGGGGCCATCGTTTTGGGTTCTGCAGACGTCACTGTCACTCTCTCTCTCTGGCTCTACTGACAGGCAAAGCCACAGCACAGTGACAGAGCCCTGTGTGAGGACCACGGCCTCTGCCTGGGCTGATGACCGCGTTCTACCTCGGGTCTCCTCGAACGTCTAGAGGAAAGCTTGGCGCTGTGAGTCTCCAGCTTCAGAGAGTCCAGCACCACCTGGGGAGCTGCCAGCCAAGCCTGCCCGGGCCCTATCTCGGGGCCACTGGCCTGCAGTTCCAGAGACGGTGCTAACACGGGTGCTTCCCCCACCCCCTGGGCAGGCACCCAGGCTTCTGTCTGAAAAGGAGGGAAAAGCACACCAGGGTGGGAGCCCTCGCACCTGCACTGGGAGGCCAGGGCGATGAGGGAGCTGCTGCAGGATCCCTCGGGGCCCGTTTCTCTGCAGCAGACTGAAGTGCTATGTGCCAATCTTCACCCAGTGTGAACATGGGCTTCTTGTTTTTCCTTTCTGCTCTTCAATCATTTCCCACTTTTAAATCCAGGGGAGAATGCCAACGTTGTGCGTGTTTGGCCTCCTCAGATGTTCTGCGTTTGATCTGTGCCCCATAGTGCCAGAGCTCTCAGGACAGACGATATTTGGTTAGACCTGCAAAAATGTGGCCAATTATACTTTCAGGTGCTTAGGCACATCCACGGTGTGCAGGCAACAGGCAGACTGTATCCGTCTTCAGTGGGTGGTGTGTTGTTTCACTGGGGGCAGAAGGCCCAGGGCCCAAGGGCTGAAGCTGATGCAGAGCTAGGTCCCGCCCCCGGGTTCACAGGGACCCTCGAAGAGACCCTGTTTATTTCCCTGGAATGTGCAGCATCTGACATGGCCTTTTCATAACATGAAAGGAAAAGTGAATTTTTCATAAACTGAAAGCAAGGACACTCAGTGTGGTAGTATTGTTAAAGGAATGTTTAAGTCCACGCCTGTAGCTAATGCAGTCTGTCTGTTCATGACCATAATCAGTAAATCAACTGTAGCTTTGGTGGGAGCCAAATGTGTGTCCCTAATAGAATGTTGCAGTCTCCAGAGGGATCTGAGGTGCGCCTATGTGATGGGGATGGTAGACATCATGACACACATCGCCTTAATTCTTAATGAAGTATCTACTGTCTCCTAGGCACCAAGCTTGGAGGGAGAGATGTCATTGGCATGAGATTCTGCTTATGATCTCAAGCAGCTTGTGGTATAGAAATGGGACATGTACCTGGGCCACTGTAATGTGGGCAGAGAGGTTGTATCGCATCATTATAGGCAGAGCATGTTCCAAGAGCCACAGAGAACGTTGCATTTCAACGAAGCATTAGGAGGAGGCTTCCTGGAAGAGGTGGCATTCCCCCTGGGCTTCGAAGGACGGGCAAGAGCTCAACAGTATGACATGGCAGCAAGACGGGGGGCTTGGCATGAAGAGAAAGTATGGAGGTCTGGGCGGGTGAGGGACAGGAGACAGTCACTGAGGAGCTGGGTGTGTCAGAAATTGACAGGTCAAGGAGCCGAGTCGCAGAGGTGGGAAGTGCTGGGGACCTGCTGGCAGCTACAGCCCTAGGGAAGGAAGAGCGGGAAGAAGACCAGGCAGTCACAGGGCACGCACGGCAGGGACCACACGTGGCCGGGTCACTGAGGCGCTGAGGCAGACCCCACCAGCCCTACTTCGAGCATGAGGACCGCTGGCCTGCCGGTACCAGCTCAGGGTGGGGACCGACGTCCAGTTGCCCTTAGTGCTCCCAGGAGCTGGGAGACAGCTGACCTTGCACTGACCTTCCAGTTGGGGACCAAAAGGAGTTTGGACAATTGTCTGAGCAAATCATGATGGTTCTGCTCTATCCTGAGTCACACACTGTGGGACCCAGAAAACATGGAGCCCCAGGAGAGCCAACCTCGCCCCCAGCAGGGCGGCCACCTCGATACTCCTCCCCTTGGCTCCCGTGTGGTCTCCGTTCAAGTGACCCGAAGCCTCTTCCTACGTGTAGCGGTGTCACCCAAGCAATGGAGGGGCACAGCCCTTCCCCACCTACGGCTGGTGCCGTCCCAGATTCTTTAAGCCCCACTGGGTCTCCCTTCCTCCTTTTAGAGAAGGATGACACATGGGTGCTGCCGGAGGCGAGAATGTGTCAGAAGTGGCGTAGGGAAAGCTGGCACTGCCCTCCGCAGACTCTCTCCCCAGCCTCCTTTTTCCTCCTGGGGGTAGGGGGCGGGGAACTTCGTACATTGTCTTTGAGTTCCCGTGGCATAGAAAGATATTTCAGCAAGATGCGTCACCGGCAGCACTGGTTTGCACTTGGAAGCTCTCCCTGTGCAGCCCTGACGCACCGAGAAAAGCTCATTAGAAACTCAACTCTGCCCTGGAGCTGTGAGTGGAGTCTTCAGAACAGGAGCTGTGCAGAGCTGGGTTTTCCTCTGACTGTCTTTCTGGAACCACAGCCACGGGCCACTGGACTTCAGAGGGCCAGCGTTCACCTAGTGAGTCCATCCGGTGGAAAAAACCCTGAAGCACTCCTCCACTTGCTGGTCATCATCACTTTTGCCCAGCACTGAGTAACCTACTAAATGGGTCCCCCATTATGATGAAGGCCCAACCTGATGCCAAGCACAGGTAACTCCTGCAGGAATGCTCCACGGCTGGGTTTTCCCAGATGCTGCGGTCTGAAGTGAAAGTGGCATCTCTCCAGGCCTCCCCTGCCAAGTCAACATATTCCCAGGGCCCCTGAGGAGATGTGCAGCTCTCAGGCCCTGACACAGGGCTCACTCCCTTGAGGGGGTGGGTGGCTGGTGGCATGGAGTCTTGGCCCTGGACTTGGTGTCCAGCATGTTGGCCCGACCCCCAGTGCTGCCCCCACCAGTCAAGCACCTCCACCACTTTGGCAGGGCCCTGTGGCTGTGGTACCCAGAGCCACAGAGAGGGAGTGTGGCCATGAGAAGCCATTGGGTCACAGATGTCCCTGCCCAGTGACAAACACAGGCCAGGCTCCCTGCCCCATCCCCATCTGTGAAGGAAACAGACTCCAGGAATCTCTCTACCAGCTGTGACACAGGTAAAGGGACACCAAGGTCCTGATTCTGCTGGCATCTCCGCTGCGCTCCCTACTTTCTCATTGCCCAGATGGACGTGCAGCCAGGTCCAGGTTCACTACCGTTCTCTCCGCCTGCCATGCTGCTCTCACCCCTTGGTCCCTCCCCTCCTCCCCTGAGAAACACTTCCGCTCAAGGGTGACCTGTCTTCTGAATTCTTTGTTGACCACCCAGCCCTGGGGTTGGGGGGAGGAGCTCACACCCTCCCCTTCCCCGGGAGAAACACCTGTCACAGGGCTGGATTACAGCGCGGCTCTTGTGTTGGGAGAGAGGACAGAAGGAACAGCTCTGCTTTGCAAGATGCAGGCTACGTCCCAGCACTGGGCGACCTTGCCGACTGTGGGCATCTGTGCCTGCTGCTCACAGACCTGAAGACACCCAAACCCAGCCGCGTTGGCTGGCCTCGGCGGGGTCCTCTCCACTGCCTTCTTTCTCCACCTGCACGATGAGGGTGGGAGCATTGGGTGATTTGAAAGGTCGCTTCCAGATGCTTCTCTGTGAGTCTCCCAAGGGCAATTTCTCCATGAGTCAACTTTGGGCTTTTCCATAGGAACTGCTTCTGCCCAAGTGGCTGTGTTTCGTGTGCTTCCAAGAGGGGATGCCCCGCCTGCCTGTCACACCCCCAGAGGACCCTCTGCTAATGTCTTGTGTGCGCCCACATGACCAGGCTCTGCTCACACCACAAGGAGCCAGGCATCCCTGTGTCGTCGGGGGAGGAAACATCCTCCAGGAAAAGGTTGCAATAAGCAGTTAAGGCTTTTTGTTGTGGCTCAATGTTACATTTTCGTGATCCACCCACCTTACACGCATTCATTTCAGCTGCTGTTACCAGGCACGTGAACGTTCCAGCTGATCCATTCTGTCATCAGGCTGCGCCAAGGCTCTGTCCATGTTCCCCCACTTTAAGCCAGGTTTCTGGGACCAGCCAGCCGCGGCCTTGCCCGTGTGCAAAGGGGAGCCCAGGGGTGGGGACATGGGCCCAGAGTTCGCTTTTCATCAGTTTAATTCAAAAACGCCGAACTGCGTTCCAGAGTTATTGCAACCTGAACTTCCTCCAGCTGTGTTGCACATACAGAAACAAAGGAAACCTTGTACCAAACTGACACACGGTTTCTAATTCTCTCAGTTTTTGTTTGTTACACATTTTGAGATGATGTGACTGGATACACGCCAATTTAGAATTGTTATTTCTTCCCAGAGAACTTTCTCTTTTACCATTAGGCGTTGATCTTCTGTATCCTTTATGCTTTTATTTTGCCTTAAAGTGAATTTTGTTTAAAACTAATACAGCTACTCAGCTCCCTTTTATAAACATTTGCCTCTCCTATTGCTTTCACCTATTTTATCTTTCTTTTTTTTTTTTTTGGTAACCTTATATTTTATTCCCCACTAAAGAATCCTTAACAGTTACAAAAGGACTTTTAGAAATCTCATTAAATCATTCCACTCAGTCACTACACTCAGCTGATACAAAGGGAAAACCTTACACATTTTTTTCCATTTAATTTATGTAAGCAGTTCAGCCACACAATGCTTTCCTGAAGTGATTTTTCTATACCTAGAAAAAAACAACTTTATTTTTACAAAGTCCAACTTTTTTAAATGCAGGTGAATCTAAAAAGCACCGAGAAAGAGATAGATAACATGGGAATAATTAAGACTTAATTACTATGGACACAAAAACTCCAAAACGACAGAACATTTAAACAGAAAAACACTATAGAACTCTAAGTGAGCACCTGTAACAAAAGCATCTTTTCTACCTTGCTAATTCTTATGGGATTAAAACATCCAAGTCAAGATTTTTATGCGTATCAGATTTACATTTATTTTAAAAACCAATTGTATAGGCTATCACATACTCCAATATAAATATTCAGAATTATGAAAACAGAATTAAAGAACAGATTCAAATTCCTCAATATTTTGAAGGTTTAAGTAATATGCCTTTTAATCAACCATTTTTCAAAAATACAATGTTGGCTTTTTTTATATTCGAATCAAGGTGTTGACTCATCTCCTTTTTTTGGTAAAAGACAGAAAACCCTGAAAAAGTAAGTATTACATTCACACATTACAAAATAAAGTTCAAATTTAACCAACGTGCAACAATATTCAAAACGCATCTCACATCTTGCAGGAAAGTGGAACATGAAAGCATAGTAAGGATTATAACGACGCCATGGAAATATAATGCATTTTTCATTGAGTAAGTGAATATTTAAAACTAAATATTCTGATTTTTTAAAAAGCAATGGCTAGGAATTTCAAGTTGAAAATTTAAAAATAGTTGCCACTTTTGCTTTCCTCGTGTAAACCTCTTCCACATCTGAGGAAAGCAGTAGTTTTCCTCAGATGTTGACAAGAGATTTTAACATCTCTCTTTAAAAACAAAAACAAGCTAAACCACACTGTACCCTGTACACGGAAAGGTGGGCGTTGTCCTAGATATGTATTTTCAGCTTTTATTTACATTAACTTTTTCCATTCTTATTTAAAACGAACTAGTCCAAGAGCTCTCCATACACACGGACACCAAGGAGGCAAATGTCCCACAGTTGTCCGGAAACCCTAGGGCGACGCTGAAATAAACCTCCGCGGTGGCGATTATCGTCAAGCAACATACTGAACCATGCAACCAGATCACAGAGCTCCGAAAATGGCAATGCCGTTCTTCAGTATGATTACAACCATGACTATGTTTTCTACGGAAAACGTTTTGCCAGCCACCCTGCTGCATTGTGGATTATAGGAGGCACTAAGCCACAGTAAAAGCATCTGTAATCCAGTTGAAATTGCCGAGGTGCAGCCAGCTCGTGGGGTAACAACGGGTAATCAGTCTCATTCTGCAGCCTTGATTCCTTCCACCGAGCTCATTTCGTGATAACCTGAAGACTGCCCCTTAGCACTGGTTGAATTCTTGAGTCCTCTTACCATTCCTTTGTCTGAAAACATCCTTAGTCCCCCTTTATATCTGAAGGATTTTTCACTGACTATAAAATTATAGAGGGCCAATTTTTCTTTTTTTCCCTTTCAAGACTTTAAAGATGCCATTCTATTGCCTTCTGGCTTCGTGTTTACTGCTTGAGAGTAAGTCATTATTGTTATTTTTTTTTCCCTTTTTTGAAGGTAATGGGTCTTTTTACTCCAGCTTCTTTTAATATTTTCTCTTTGTCTTCATTTTCCATCAGTTTTACCATAATGTGCTAAAGTGAGTTTTTCTTTGTATTCATGCTGCTTGGGGCTTGTCTGGATTCCTGGACCTGTAGGTTCATGTCCTCCATTAATGCTGAACTCGTCTGAGACGTCACCTCTTTAGAAATTGTTTCTGCCTCGTTTCCTTCTCGTCTCCTTGGATCCTAATTCTGGGTATGGTAGTGCATGCCTCTCATGCTCTGTCTTTTATCATTATTTATTTTGTTTATTCTTGCATTTAGTATGATTGTATTATAATTCCTATTGGAAATATGCCAAATATTTGGAAATTAACCAACACCTTCCTAAACAACCTATGAGCTGTTTCATTGAAATAAACAACAAGGGAGGTTGGTAAATACTTGGAACATGATGGAGATTAAAACTATCAAAGTTGTGGGATTTAGCTAGAGCTAAATTAGGGAAATTTATAACATTAAATAATTATAATATAAAAGAAGAAATGTCTCAAATCCATAATCTAAGATTCTACCTTAAAAATCAAGAAGAAAGCAAACCAAAAGTAAGTCTGAGGAAGAAAACAAAGTTAAGAAGAGAAATTTATAAAATAGAAAACAGGGAGCAATAGCCAAAAATCAATAAAACCCAAGCTAATCTTTTTTAAAAATTTGAAAGATTAGCAAACCTCTCGTTAAACTGACCAGAAGATAAAGAGAGAAGACCACGTTTCTGACGTCGGGAGGAAAGATTGGACATTGATACAGATGTTTCAGACACCATCAGCTACTAAGGAGTTCAAACAACTTTATGCCAATATATTAACAATGTAGATTAAATGGATACATTTCTTGAAAGGCAGAAATTACCAAAGTAGATTCAAGAGGAAATAGAAAATCTGAATGGGTCGATATCTATTTAAAAAATTAAATTCATAATTTAAAATCTTTCCATAAAGGAAATTCCCATCACAGATGTCTAGACTAATGATTTTTTGGACAGTTCAGGAAGAAATAATTCCAACTCTACACAAACTTTTTAGAAGATAAAGTGAAGGAAACACATCCCAGCTCAATTGGCAAAGGCTGTCATTACCTGATGCCAACGCAGGAAGAGGGATGGTACCGGAGCCAGACCCATGGCCCTCGTGCAGCCTCCAGACACAGGAGTCTGACAATTATGAGCAGTCAAGTCCAGCGACATATGAAGGAAAGAGAACAGGATGACTCAGTGGTTTATCCGAGGAAACAAGATTATCTCAATTAGTGTTCAAAAATCATTTGTGAAAGTATAACATGTATTTGTGATCTGTAAAAAAACTTGCAGCAAACTAGGAATAGAAGAGAATTTCCTTAAGAGGATAGATCCTTTTAAAAATCCAGTGAATATCTCACGCAGGGGTGAAGATCTCGACCCTTTGTCTTCTGGAATGGAAATGAGACAAGAATGACTGTTCTCATGCCACTGATTCAACATGGTACTGGTCCCCCAATCAGTGAGATACAGCAAGGGGGGAAAATGCCCCCCAAATTAGAAAGGAAGAAGTAAAATGATCTTTATTATTGCTGATACAATCATGTTTATAAAAAGTCCCATATCTATGTTATCTGTTACTGCAAGTCGCAGTGAGTTTAGAATAGTCACAAAATACCAGGTCAGTATTATGGAAATAAATTTTATTTCTCTGTCCTTACAACAAAGTAGTATTCTATACCTATGTATAGAATTCTATGTATTCAGCAACAAATAGCTGACAATTTAAAATTATAAACACTATTAACATGGTGTTAGACTCAAAAATATGTTTATTAAAATATGTATATGACTTATACACTGAAAGCTATAAATATCACTGAAGGAAATTAACCTAAATAATTGGAAAAATATGCCATGTTTATGGGTCAGAAGACTTATATTGTTAAGATATCAATTATCCAAAAGTTAACCTTTAGATGCACCATAATCCCAACCAAAACCTGAGCAGCATTTTTGTAGAAATCAGCAACACAGATCAATATCTATTAGAGAAATTAAACTCCCAATTACAAATCTCTCCCCAAAGGGAACTCCAGTCCCAGATATCTTTACTGGTGACATTTTTGAACATTAAGAAAAATCTCAGCATATTTGGAGAAGTAAAGACCTAGAACAGCCAAGACCGTGTTGGGTAATGGAGCGAAGACAGATCGTACTGACTGATTTCAAGGCTGCAACAATCAAATAGTCAGGACACTGTGACGCTGACGTGAGCACGGGCACACCGACCAGTGGAACAGAGGTTCCGGAAGCATGTGGCCATACATACGCTGGATGAAAGCTTCGCAAAGTTTCCAAGGCTGTTCAATGGGGAGAGGGTGGTCTTTGCAGCACAGTGTATGGAGGAAAAACTGGATATACACATGAAGGAAAATGGACTTTGACTTTGACCTCATGCCATGCACAAAGATTAGACTTGACATAGATCATTGACCCAGATTTAAAGGCAAACGCTAAACACAAAATACACTTCCACCGAAATGTAAGATTAAATATTCACCACCTTGGAGTAGGCAAACATTTCTTTAAAAGAACACACTGAAAAGCACACACCATTAAAAATGGATGAAGTGGACTAGGTTAAAATTAAAAACTCTTGTTCTAGAAACATCTTTAAGGAAATAAGAAAAGCAAAACACATAGTAGAGAAAAACTTTGCAATTATATTTCTGACAAAACGCTTGTATCTAGAACACTTATCATGTACTAATAAAACACATCCCCAATTCATTTAAAGGGTGTAAGACTTAAAGAGACTTTTCCCCAGAAAAAATAGATGAACAGCAAAGAAGTCATGAAAAGATGATCACCATGGCATTTGTTACCAGGGAAACACAAACTACACCACACTGAAATGCCACGTTATACATGTTAGAATGAAAAACACTGAACAGACTGCTTACACATATCAAAATTTAAAAAAAAATTAAAAGACTATCAAAATGCCGAGGGTTGACAAGGATGTGGAGCAGCTAGAACTTTCATACGTTGCCACTGGGAACATGAAATGATACAGCCACTTTGGGACACATTTCAGCAGTTCCCAAAAAAGTTAAAAATATACTTATATGACCCAGCCATCCCACTCCTGTGAGGACCTGTGTCCACACAGAGATGTCACACCATGGTCTTGGCAGCTGTGTGTGTAATAGCCCCAGACCTGAGACATTAAATTGTCCATCAGCAGGTAGATGGATAAGCAGGTTACCATCTAGTCATTCAATGGAATATCACTCAGAAATAGAAAGGAATTGACTACTGACACATAGCACCACAGATGAATCTCAGAAACATTACGCTAGATGCAAGAAGCCAAAGAGTGCCACTACACAGTTCTCTGTGTATGAAACTCCACACAAAAACAAGCGGGGTCTACAGTGACAGAAAGGCCATCCGTGCTTGGCCAGGGTTGGCATGGGGAGTGACATTGACTGCAAAGGTCAAAGGAACCTCTCTGAGGACAGAAACGTTCTAGGTATTGTATTGGCGGTTACCTGGGCTTGTAGGCATGTGTCAAAACTCATCAAGTTTAAAGTGGATGCATTTGTTGTTTGTAAAGGATACCCCAGTAAAATTGAGTTAAAAATATGCAATATGAACCCCATGCTATTAAAAATTAATTAGTTCAATTTTACCAGGGAGAAACTGAGCTTCAGGGAGGTTGCTTAAATGCACAAGGCCACGGAGTGCCTGAGCGAAGCTGGGAATGGAAGCGACACTCGTCTCTCCCTGAAGCCTGCAGTTTCAGTCTCTGTGCAGTTATGGCCTGCTTATATAACTGTCGTGTCAGAATAACAACACAATAATAATAATCCCTTAGTGCTCTGGAGCAAGTTTCCAATTCCTTTCACTCTGGGTACTCACTGGATTCATATAATAGCTGAGCGACAGGCAGGACTCATTGTCCATAGGCTTTATAGGGAAGGTATAATTGGACCCATTTCACAGATGAGAAAACTGCAAGGCCATGGTGCCTGCCAAGTGCCAAGGCAGAGCTGGGCGCTCAGAGCCAGAGCTCAGAGCACAAGGCAGAGCGGCTTTGACCTTGGCCTGTTGACGTGCACCATGCCACTGACCAGTAGCCAGCTCCCTGCGGTGGGGCATCCTGGTTGGCCTCCCTCATCCTATTGCCCCCACCTGCCTTTTGCCCCCAGTCCCTTCTGATCCCGTGGTCCCTGCTGTGCCTGGCACATGACGTCTGAGTCACCCAGGCTGACGTGTGGACACATTCCTGCAACCCCAACATTTGGGGGGACTTCCTCTTAGTAGGCAAATGATGCTAAGTCATAAAAGAAGGGTGGATTTTAACTTTTGAAATAATGAAAAAACACTATAATTACACAAATGACCCATCATCATTACAGAAAAAGATCAACCACACAACGACATAGCAGACAATGCCCCAAACTGCCCCCAGAGACCTGTGTCAGGCTGTCACAAACGCCGGCAAAGCCACCTCCTTACCTTTACACAATCTACACCGATGACAGAAATGATCCTCCACAGACCCCCGTTTGTCCTTGTGAGGGATTTTAATGGGACAAGGCAGAGAAGGGGAGACAGGGTGAGAGAGGGTGCAGGGGATGGAGGGTAGAATTGGAGAAAGGAAGAAAAGAAATGAAACCTGTGATGAAGAAATCCTGCCTTCCGTCAACAGTCCTGGAAAGGCTGAAGTGCCCTTGCAGACCCCTGTCCCTCCTCCTACCCCAGGGGGGCCTGCTGCCAGCTCTGGAACCCCGGGTTTGCACGGTCAGTCCCCATGTGTCCCAGCTGGGCACTGAGCCCATGGGTCAGCGTCATCTAGAGCAGCCTCCACGGGGAATCAGCACCAGCCCAGGTTGCTCTGAGCCTCCCTGAGTATTTCTGACCACGGGAATAAAGAAGCTAAGGGAATGTGCCATATCTACGAAACCCTGGGGAGAGCGTGGGTGGGTAGAAGCCAGGAGTGCTGCTGATCGTGCATGGCGACCCCGACGGCAGAGAAGTCCCCCGCCCCATATGTCAATTGTGCTGAGCTTGAGAGACCTGGTTCAGGGCGGGAAAGAGGTCATTCTGGAGGGCGCCTCCGAGCTCTGACATCACGCCTGGAGGGTGGGGGCACAGCTGTTTGCTGGGTGCAGAAGGGATCGGATAGGCAGCCAGCTGCTCTCAGGACACAGATTTGTGGTCAGGCAGCTCGGATGAGAGCCCAGCTTGGCTGCTCCCTTGCTGGATGGCAACATGGAGACCCTGTCTCCCTCTCTGGACAGTGGTGATAACGCCCAGCCAGCAGGGCAAAGCGGTGCAGCAGAAAGACCCAGGCTTTCCAGCCCAAAGCCAGGCTGAGGCTCTGTGTGGAGCATCCCCAACTGTGAAATGGGCCAACATCACCTGCTTTCTCTAAGAAGGAGTGGGCTGGTTTTGAGTGTCAATGCAGGTTCATCAGTTGTAACCCATGTGCCTTTCTGGAGAGGGGACATAGATCGTGGGGGATGGTGGGGTGTGCTGGGGCAAGGGCATACGTGAACTCTCTGAACCTTCTTGAACTCAATTTTGCTAAGAACCTAAAACTGCCTTAAAAAAATAAACTCTATCCATAAAAGAAATACTGTAGAAAGCACTTAGTGAAACACAGGGTACAGAGCAAGCCGTCAACCAATGTTAGCTATCAAATTTACTCAGAGGGTTAAGTGGGAGCACAGTGAATATGTGCTGGTGGGGGGAGGGGGGAGGCGGGAGACACGGAGAAGCTGGTGTTATGAACACTCATGGAATTCAGGAAGATAATGCATCCTGCCGCTGTCTCTTCTGCTGGGGCACCATCTCAGCATCTCTCTGGACAGGGGACCAGGACGGCTTTCTGGTTAGAGCAGCCCCCTCTTACTGGGTGGACACAAGTCCCCAGGAATGGTAAATGGCAAGTGACATGCTTGTGCACACACGTGTGGGCACACACATGTGTCCAGGTGTGTGAAGCACCCCATAGACCCTGACACCCACCTCGGAGGCCCAGCCCTGACATCCTGATGAGCCCAGGCTCTGTCCCATGTGTTCAGACAGCCTTGGTCAGTGGCAGAGAGAGACTCAGAGCAGGACAAATTCACACAGAAAGGCGCAGGGGTGGGTAAATCCAGGGGGTGGGGCAGCTAGGACAGAAGCTCCAGGGGCTACCTGGAAGTACTTGCCAGAACAGGGCGTCAGCTCAGGGGCCTCTGGGGCTGAAGGCTTAGCCATTTCACATAAGAGCCCCCAATCAGTCCCCCATCTCAGACTTGACACTTTGGGACATCATGCTTTGCCCCTTCCTAGTAGCCATTATGAATGGGGGCAAAGGCTCTATTTTTACAAATTTCACAAATTGAATGACATGATTTTTTTAAAGATTTTATTTTATTTCTTAGAGAGAGGGAAGGGAGGGAGAAAGAACAGGAGAGAAACATCAGTGTGTGGCTATCTCTCGAGCACCTGCTACCAGGACCTGGCCCACAACCCAGACGTGTGCCCTCAATGGGAATCGAACCAGTGACCCTCTGGTTCACAGGCTGGCACTCAGTCCACAGAGCCACACCAGCCAGGGGAAGAACGTGATTCTTGAACCACTTGGATTCAACTCTCTGAATGCATCAGTCATGGAGACGTCGTGTAGATGCAAGCCAGGGCCAGGGCAGGGTGAGTAAGGGGGAGCCGTCCTCGACCTTGTTTGTATTTTGATTTCTTAATTATGTTTTTAATTCTTTTTAAAGGCACTACATACATATTAAAAATTCAAACAGCACAAAAGGGTACCCAGTGGAAAGAATCCCTCCCCCACCCCCTTGCAAGGAAGCCGCTGGAAAGATGCACCATGATTCCCAGAGGGGTCCCAGCCCCACGGACACTCAGGCTGTTTCAGGCTCCTCGTTGTGAGCGATGTTTCTGGTTGAGGGTGGTGCCGACGGTCTCCTGGCTCTCCCCACCTGCCCATCCCAGGTACCGCAGGAGTTAGGTGCAGGGTCTGAGCCGCAGAGGCCAGCTGTGAGCCCCCGCCGGTGGGCTCCTCTCCCATCTGCCCTGAGTGTCTGACACCTGCGGGACATTGGCGCCGGGCCCCCAGGAGGGAGCTGTGGCGAAGGTGTGTCTGTCGCTCTCGCTTTACTCCGGGCGGCGCTGATCCTCCACGGGTACGTCCTTAGTCAACATGAATGACCTTTGCAGGGGAGCTGGCCCCCTGGCAGAGCTGGGTGGGGGTGGGGGCGTCCTGACTCTCTCCCTCCGAATCTTACCTTCTGGCCAAAATCACGTACGTGCTTGGGGTGCCTCCTGTGACATTTTACGAAGGCTCAGCGTCAGCCTGGATTTGGTAATTTGACATTTGCATTTTCTTCTGCTGCCTCATCCTAAATTGATCAGCCAGATGAAACTCAAGCTCGCTGGTCCTGTTTCAATATTTAATCATTTGGCTCAGCCTGGAATGTCATTAAACTAAAATAGGAAACTCATTTTCAAAGAGCACTTTGACGAGGACCTGTTACTGTGCTAAGGCCGTCTCTCTCCAGGCACGAAAATAGGCAGAACCCTCTCTCTCTCTCTTGAATCTTTGTGAACCTTTGCAGCCCACAGGTTAGCTGGAGGCTGTGCATGCTGGGATGTGGGTCTGCACGCCGCCCAGCTGTCCAGTTGGGTAACACTGTCTTGGAGATGCTGTCACGGGCTTGCTCACGTCTGCAGCCGGCTGGTGAGCCTGAGAGGGGCCAGATACTTGGGGCTGCTGACAGCAGTGGCCATAATAGTAGTGACCTGACCCCTCAGCCAGCGCAGGTGGTATCCAGTACCTACTACGTGTCAGACACTGGATAAGTGCTTTGCGTGCACCATCTTATTTAATGTGTGCTACGTGTTTATTTTTTTAACATTTTTTTTAAAAAGATTTGTTTATTTATTTTTCAGAGAGAGGGGAAGAAAGGGAGAAAGAGAGGGAGAGAAATACCAATGTGTGGTTGTCTCTCATGTGGGCCCCACTGGGGACCTGGCCCGCAACCCAGGCATATGCCCTGACCGGGAATCAAACTGGCAACCCCTTGGTTCGCAGGCCACGCTCAATCCACTGAGCCACACCAGCCAGGGCTGGTAAGTGTTTATTGATGAGACCGGGACGCAGGTCAACAACGTGCCACGTGGTGTAGGGGGAGAGTCTGGGGGCTGTTGGAGCAGGAGGGGCATTAATGAGGTACCACAGTGAGTCCAGGGTGTCCTGGCCTTCCCACTGGGGCCCACCTGGGGCACATCTTGCATCTTGATTTTCTCCATTGTCAACACATGCACAAGGAATGTCCTGCCCAAGCTTCTCCTTCAGGGAGCTCAGAGAGGCAGTGGGAAAATTCAAAAAGCCCATAGTTGCAGATGTTTAGGTCTGTCTGGAAATGCTGGGCCTTGGGAACCCAGCCCACCCACCTCGGACACACTCGCTCCCTGCACCTATCAGTGCGCAGCCCAGACACCGAGAATAGTTAGGGGGCAGGCGACACTGCTTCCAGAGGGGTCCAGCTGAGCACCAGTGGCAAACTAGCTGTGACCTAAAGGTGTTGATGCAGACACACTGCTCTGTAGTCATCGTGAGTGATGCCACGACCTGCACGTGGTCTCTGAAGCCCCCTCTTTCCTTTGTGTGCATGATTTGTGAGGTGTTGGTGTTATGGCTGGTGCGTGTGATGTATTCAGTGTTGGGGGTGTGTACGTGTGTGTACGGGGTGGACAAAAGCAGGTTTACAATTGTTTGTGTGGAAAACCACATGCAGGCTGTGGTTATTACAATAACTTTATTAACTCCGTGTTTTGCGTACTCACAACTGTAAACCTGCTTTTGTCCACCCCTGTATGTGATGTCTGGTGTGGGCATGTAGTGTGTGTGATGTGTGATGTGTGGGGTGGGGGTGTGTATGTGGTATATATGTGTGGTGTGGGGTGTGTGTGATGCCTGGTGTGTGTATAGTGTGGCAACTGTCAGGGACTTGCCTTTCCACTAGGCAAAGCCGGTTAGGTTTTGCTTTTTGCATTCCATCTACCTTGTGCAGAACGAGGGATCTTACCCTCTGCTTGTACATCATCCGTCTTAGTTTTCTATGCTACTGTGATGGGTTGTCTTTTTCTCAAATGTGTGGGCATTTGAGGGAGAGGTTTAGGAGTGCTCCTGAAGGAGCCGGAGCCAGACACCACGTTTCAGTTTGGGGAATCGGAAGACTTGTTACTCATCCACCCTAAAGTTTGACATTCCCAGAAGTGCCTGCCCCTCCGCACGCCAAGATCTCGGCTCAGCAGCTCTGCAGTGGGATGGCTGCCTGGACCAAGGGTGGTCTGGGCCCTGGAGGGGGTGGCAACCAGTGTGGGAGCCCAGGCCCACTCGCCTGCAGTGCTCCAATTAGCCCCGCTGTCAGCTCCTTACTACAGAGGTCACAGTCCTGGGTGATACTTGATCAGTTCTCTTCTAAGAAGCCCTGGATTTCTGGGCCCATCTCTTCAGTTGCAGCTCCTTGGACAGTCCCCAGGAGGTGTGGGAGCCGGCAGGATCGGGAAGCAGCTGCTTTGCCCCACGCCCTGCAGGAGTCACTGGTGGAGCTGTCCGTGGTGCTGAGCACTCCTCACCCGGTACAGCTTCCCGGCTTCTGCTGGATCCCAACTTCTGACCAGCTTGCTGCCGGTTTGTTGGAGTGAGTCCTGGCCTTCATTCCTGGAACCAGCCTCATCCCACTGCAATCTCTGCCTGGCCTACCGCTGCTCTGAACTGCAGGTCAGCGCTCCTCCTGCCCCTGACACGCACCTGCCCTGTGCTGAAGGCAGAGGCAGGACTTCGGATCAGCTCATGGTTGGTCAGCCACTCCCTATCTGTGTGACCTTGGGTAAGTTGCTTCAGCTTTCTGAAGCTCTAGTTTTTTTATCTGAAAACTTTCAATAATATCATCATTTTAAAGATTGAAATGAGAGAGATATGTGCCAGAAAGTGGCACATACGGTGCTCAAAACAGAGTAGAAAATCTAGCAATATTCATTTTCTCCCCTCTTTCTGAATCTTTTCCAAATTATTAAGGTTGACTTTGGGTCACTATACAAGCAATACCCAAAAAGAAAAAAACAAAGCAGAGGGAAAGCCAATGAGAAGTTTTTAGTTTTGAGTGCCAGGGACCAGGTGAGCTCACAGCTAGAGTACAGAATTTGGGATCAGTCATGGAATCTCTGTGGAGAAGGCATACCTGCTATGCTGTAGAACATATGAGGGCATCTTTTCTTACCTCCAGCTGTAAGTTGATAATTGACCCTTTGGTTTAGCCAACTGTTGCTCAGTGCCTACTAGAGCACAGCACATGGACAGCACTGGATTGTGGGGTGGGAACAGAGCCATTCAGCTGTGATCTGTGCTTTAAGGAGATTACAGTCCGACGGTGAAGACCCATGTACACTGGGCTTCTGCTCTGCACCCTTTCACGTTCTACATGTTTACAAGCAAGTTTGTGCCGTTCGTCCTCACAACAACCCTAGGAAGTCAGTCCTCTCACTATCCCTCTGTGTCAGTCAGTTCTGGCTGCTATAACAAAATACCGCTGGCTTGGCAGCTTTAATGACAGAATTTTGTTTCTCACAGTTCTGAAAGCTGGAGAGTCCAAGTGCAAGGTGCCTGCTGATGTGGTTCCTGCTGAGAAGCCAGTGCCTGCCTTGCAGATGGCCACTTCTTGCCGTATTCTCACATAGGGGAGAGAAAGTGAGCTAACCATCTGGTCTCTTCTTATAAGGGCACTAATTCCATCCTGGGGGCCCCACCCTCATGACCTCGTCTAAACCTAATTACTTCCCAAAGGCCCGACCTCCTAAAATCATTGCACTGTGGGTGAAGGCTTTAATGGACAAATTTTAGGAGGACACAAATATTCAGCCCCATAACACGCCAAAAGTAACTGAGACACGAAGTAAAATTATACTCAGAGTCCACAGCCACTATTATTAGAGCCAGGATGCAACCCAGGTCTGTCAAACTGCTGGGCTTAAGGCAACACTCTTAGACAGTATGTGAAGCTACAATTCTGGCAGAGGAGATGCAACCTATATACAGAGAAACTGGGGCGGAGTTGTCAGATTTAGAAAACAAAGACAGTGAACACACCCAGTTAAATTTGGATTTCAAAAACAGAAAGAGATATTGCAATGATTGATTATGGGAGTTCCAAGGTGAAGACAAAATTGCATCATAGAGCAATCAACCATGGTGGGTTTCCTGGAAGAAGTCACCCCTGGGCTGGCCTGAAAACTTGCCTAGTTGGGGAGGGAACACTTCCAAACTACCCCAGGCAGATGAAGCGCCCTGAGCCTGGATGATGCAGGAAGCAGGGGCAGAGTCCAGAAGGGTGGGAGGGAGTGGTGGAAGCCTCGATAACGAGGCAGAAGCTACACACATCCCCAAAGATTTGGCGTGAGGAGCTTCTCTCCTTGTTTCACTGAGCTCTCATGTGCTGCGGCCCCATTCTCCTTAAATGTCACTGTATTAAAATACCCCATCTGCCCCTTCCCAGCCCTCCAGGCTGCTGATCATCCCTCCAGAGCCAACCAGGGAAGGGAGAGAGCTTTGCTTCTCTTCCCTGAGGGCTGTCTCCCACCTATGTGGCCTGGACTTGGGGAGCCAGGCTCCAGCCATCATGGCCCTGGCCACTCCCCAGCCTGAGGCAGGACCCTAAACTGCACCCTGGAGCTCTGTCCTCTGAGACAATCAATCCACTGGGGACATCAGCCACAGCATCTGCCCAGGTAAAGTGCCAGGTGGAGAATGTCCCTGGGCCCATGTGAAATCAGGCAAGCACCTGAGTGGGTATTCTCTACCAATGCCAGTAAACTAGTAATTGCGTATATATTTAAATCTCTCACTCCAAATAAGCTACTCAAGCAAAGCCTGTGGCCTCCCTTTACCCCCAAAGCAAGGCCTCCTTCAGATTGGGGAGATTCTCCCTCCATTTTCATGAACCTGACTTCAGGCAATTACTGGTTTGGGGTTTTGCTCGGCTGTTTAAAAAGGTACACATCTCAGTAGCAAATAAACAGAACTTTGTAAGTGGACTTGCACCCCCTTCACTCGCCAAGATTCATCTTCGTATTCCATGGAGCAGAACTCGAAATCCTTCTGAATGGCTCACATTTTCTAAATGTTTCAAGATCAAGGGCTTGATGAGCTTGTGTTTCCCCACTCTTGTGAAAGGCCTGCAGATAACCACAGGCAATGGCTCAGCTACTAACAAAACTGGCAGTTGGAGGCAGGTGTAAAAGGACAAGACCTTGACAGAGAAGATGTGAAAACAGTGCTGACCTCCTTCAAAAGCACTGGGTGTCAGGGAACCGAGCCCTTCTAGGAATGTCCTTACTTGGGGACCCTCCTGAGACCTGTTTCCTCGTGGAGCTGGGTCACCCGCCTGATGCTGTGGGTCCAGTGGAAGGTGCGTGGAAGGAAATGCAAGCAGAGACCCTGGACCACGATTGGCCAAAGTTGGGGGAACAAAATCAGAGATGTTGCCTGTTCGCTACTTTTTCTGTTCCTTGGGCATGTCCTTGGGGCCTGAGGGACAACCCCACTGCTTCCTTCCTGTGGGGACATTGTAGCGGGGAACCTCTTCTGGCAAGGGGCTGGTCAGGCCTGGAGGCACGGTGATGCTGGTTGGGCCTCTGTGGGCATCTCCAGAGTCTGTTTCCATGAGGGTGAATCCGTTTTGCATCTGTCACTCACACTGTAGCTGCCTGTTTGACCTAGAATCTTTGCTATGTAACCCTCAAAACCAGCAGTCAGATGAGAGTGGATAGGCGTGGTGAGTGTCCAATTTCTCCACAGGCATGTGCATACGGAACTCTCTGGAGCTTGTTTGACATGTGGGCACCTGGGCCCGAGGTTCTCATTCTGAGGGTCCAGGCTGAAGCCCTGGGACCTGCAGGCTTAGCAAATGTTCCAGGTGACTAACGTGGACATCTCCTCGCTAATCTCATCAAACAGAGTACTTGCGTCCCACCAGTCACATGACTGCTGACGGCAGGAGAGCCAGACAAGCGTGCCCAGAACCCCATAAGCAGGCCTGGAGGATGAAGTCTGGGGAGCTTGAATTTTCTGCCTGAGGAACACAGACTTGAACTCCACAGTCTGACTCACCTGCCTCCGCTTTGTTAATTTATGTGGTTCTCCAGGCGTGAAGGATCTGTAGAAATGCTATTGAATTTTTTAAATCCTGCTTAAAGTGTGGCATAGTCTATCTGTTTTCTACCGATGCTATAATAAATTACCATAAATTTAGTGGTTTGAATAGTACCAATTTATTATCTTACAGTTCTGGAGGTCAGAAGTCCCAGATGGGTCTCACTGAGCTAACATCAAGCTGTGAGCGGGGTCTGGGGGAGAATCCATTTCCTTGCCTTTTCCAGCTTATGGAGGTCACCTGCATTCCTTTCCCAAGGTCCTCTTCTGCCATCTTCAAAGCCAGAAGTGGCAGATTGAGTGCTTCTTAAGTTGTCATCTCTCTAGTCCTCTCCTCCGTCCTTCATTTACAAGGACCCTGTGATGGCATCAGACCCACCTGGACAAGCCAGCTTCACCTCCCGTCTCAGGCAACCTGACCTGCATCTGCATCCTCCATCCCTTTGTCGTGCAGCCTAACACATTCCCAGGCCCCAGGGGTAAAGATGTGGACATTTGGGGGGCCAGCATTCTGCCTCCCATACATCACACCTTTGGAAAAGAAAGACAAGTGTGGCTCTCAACTTGGGCACATGACTTAACCTCTCCGAACCCTCCTTCTTCACCTGTAATCTGGGCGGTGACCTCTGCGTCTGGCTGAGATGCCGTGAGAGTTGAACGGAGCGGTGTGTGGGAAACCTTTCTACTGACCTCAGGCGCGTGGCTGGGGCTCCGCAGGGGAGCTGCCTCTGCTCCTCCCTCATGTCCCAGTTCACAGGTCATCTCCTCCGCCAGGACCCTCCCAGCAGGTCACATTTAATTCTTTTCGTCCCCTACCCAGCATCCCAGTGACTCCTTGAAGAAGTCCTGCAGCCCATCTTTCTGTGTCTCTCTAGCGCCTGGGAGGTACCTGGCACACAGACAGCCCTCAAAACCAGCTGTCAGGAGCCCCGGAACTTAGAGTGAGGAACCAGGGCAGGACATACCAAATCATCATTTTAATTCAAATGGATTATCTCTCTCACTCACTCTCAATTTCTCTCTCTGTCTTGCTCTTGCTCTATTTCATTCTCCCTGGCTCTGACTCTGTCACTCAATTTACCCATGACTGCTCCTAGCTGAACACAAGAGACACATGGAAAAAATGTCTTATAGGAAAAAAACTGCATCTGATCCCTTTTCAGACACAATGCATTTCAATGAGAGTTGTTTGGGAATTTTCTTCCTGGTTCTACTATAACCCAAAAAGGCCTTTTCAAGGACAAAATATCGTAATTCACCTCTCATACACTGAATGAGTGTGTGTGGCTTTTCACCCGAGGGAAAATAGATCCATTTGGACAATGAGATCGTGCCAATTTGACAGCTGAAATATTTGGCTAGGCTGGATAGCAGACTGGGAACAATGAGTGCTGGAAAGGGAAAGAAAAGGCGTCTCGTGTGTCTTAGAGAAACTCTTTGACAAAGTTCAAGGGGAGAGTGGCAGACGATATCCTCTTTACCCAACGGCCAAAGATACAATTTTCTGATCAGTTTCTCCAGTGGTGAAATCTCCTCTACAGCCTGAAATAGGAGTCCTGGCTGAGATGCCAGTTGCAGAAAATTGCGCATTTTTGTCACAAGGTGCTGGCTATTTCTCAGAGAAGTGGGTTGATTGCTATTTTGTACTTTCTTGAATTCCTCCATTTCAGGAAGCAATCTTTATCTTT
Source organism: Tonatia bakeri (assembly GCA_004024845.1). Taxonomy (NCBI): domain Eukaryota; kingdom Metazoa; phylum Chordata; class Mammalia; order Chiroptera; family Phyllostomidae; genus Tonatia; species Tonatia bakeri. Next base: position 47,696 of record PVIA01009668.1, read on the forward strand.
TGGACGTAATGAAAAGTTAAAAGAAGCTCAGCCAGGTCCCAGCTTGGTGTCTAAACGTGTTCCCTGAGATTTTACCTTGATGACATACTAAGTGGGGAAGCCAGTCCTGCCACCAACAGCGACTTCTCGAACACCTTCTCCGTGCTGGGCGCCACACAAGGCTCGGAGAACGTAAACATTCAGGAGATGTGATTCCTGCTGCCGAGAGCTAAAAGCCTTCCTACGCCCTCCTTAGCGGTGCAGCCTCCTCCCTGAACAGGGAGTCGGAGTCTGTCACCCGCTGGCTTGTCTGTCCCCTTCACTTCCATTCCAGTTGACCACTGGCTGTGTCTGCCCCTCTGCTTAGACACCCCTCTGGTCCACGCACCTCTCCCTCTGGCCCTTGCCCCACCCCGATCAGGCCCCAACATCTCAGCCGCCCCAGGGCTGGCCTCATCTCCAAAGTCTTTCCATCTCAACCCTCCATCTGTGCTTTGGTCGGATTTGTCTTTCTAAAATGAAGCTAGTCACATCATTCTTCTGCTTAAAGCCTTCCAGTGTCCCCAGCTCCTTCAAGGCCATGTCCAGAATCATTATGGCGACTCTCAGGACCCCTCATGGTCCGGTTCCTGCTTAACTACAGCTGATCTGTTTCAGGCCCTCACCCAGGACGGGCTCTGTGCCTTGTGACTTCCACATGACAACATGCCCAACCTCTCAAAAACATATGAGGGAGGTGTTGCCATACTTTTTCTTCACAGATGAGAAAACTGAGGACCAGAGAGGTTAAACAACCTGCCTGAGGTCACCACAATGCTGAATGGCAGAGCTGGGACACAGATTCAGCAGTGCCGCTGGCTCACAAGCCACACCCTTGACCCCAGTATGACTCGGCCTGCTGAGCACACCAGACTCCACTCCTCCAGCTCCCACACTGCAGCCACAGCGGTGAGTCCACTGACACACCCCATCACACTTTCTCTGGCTGGTGTCATGTAGTCTCAGATGTCACTCTCCTTGGGAAGGTTTTTCCAAAACTCCCCCCGCCATCCCCGACTGAACTACATTCCCCACGGCACCTGGGCTCCCCTGGGGGCTTTCAGCACATTGTTCGATGAATAATTGTGAGTCTGTCTTCCCACTAGACTAAGCTGCTTCGGAGCAAGTAACCACTCTTCATTCAGTATTTAATCTCCAGGACAGCATTCAGCACCTGACTGAACGCAGGGTTTGATAAAGACAGACAGACAGAGAAAGAAAGAAAGAAATCTTCTGGTTGACCCCTCCTATTCTTGGAGGGACTTCTGGTCAAGATGGCAGCACAGGCAGACACGGCTCACATTTTGCACAACCACATTAAAACTACAACTAAAGTATACAACAGCCATCACTCAGGAATGTCAAATCAAGTTTAATGGAAATCAGACAACCACAAAATTGAGTTGAATGGTGGTCTGACAGCTACAGGATTAAAGAAACCACTTCTATCCAGACTGGTAGGAGGGGCCCAGATGCAGAATGGGATGGTCACACCCCCACATGGGTAAAAATTTGGGAGGGATATCTTGGGACTGGGGAGTCCCAGACCCACCCAGACCCTCCAACCCAGTATTCCAGTGCCAAGAAGATAAGTCCCCATAACTTCTGGCTGCAAAACCCAGCAGGGATTGAGTTGGTAGAAGAAACTTCTGGAGCCCTAAGCAGTTTATCTTAAAGAATCCACACACAGACCACCTACTCAGACTCACTCTCTCTGAGCTCTAGCACCAGGGTAGCATCTTGAAAGGCACCAGTAGTATACAGGGAGAAACTAAAGTGTCTGGCACCAAGGTGAGCAGAGGCCATTGTTCCTTTGCCACACCCTCTCTCCACAGAGCTGGTAGGCTGGTGCCATATCTGAGACTCCAACAACCTGGCTAACACTGTTCGACCCCCCTTGGACATCCCCAGAGGCTCTGCCCCGCCCAAGCTGCTTTTCCATGACAATGGCTGGTCTTGGTTCCTAAATCCTAACAAACAAGCAACAGCTGGCTTCAGTGAGCCCTGGCAGCAGCCAGATTAGGTTCACAGCTTGGCTTCACCTGGGAATCCCCAAGCCCAGCACAAGTAGCAGTATTGTCAGATTGCTTTATAGCTCAGGCAAATTGCCCTGGGCAAAACACAGTTTGGGGCCTTGGTCTGCAACACCTAGGAAACCCCAGGGCCAGGCACCCAGTGGACAGCTACAGACCACATCATAGTACCACCACCCTGCCCCTGCCCAGCTGATACTCCACAGAGGGCAGAGGTTGGTGGTCAGTGGTCACAGCCAGTCCTTGCAGCTGACTGGCCTGGGTAAACCTCTCTCATTGATCTGCCGAGAACAACCAAGACTCAACTACAAGAGGAGGGTATACTCAGTCCACATGAGGGGTGCACCTCAAGTACCCAGCTTGGGTGATAGGGGAAGCTGTGCCACTGGACCCTACAGGACACCTATTACATTAGACCACACTACCAAGACATAGAGTCAAAGCAGCTCTACCTGATACATAGGAACAAACACAAGGAGGCTGCCAAAATGAGGAGAAAAAGAAACATGGCCCAAATGAAAGAACAGATCAAAAGTCCAGGAAAAGAACTAAACAAAATGGAGAAAAGCAATCTATCAGATGCAGAGTTCAAAACACTGTTATAAGGATGCTCAAGGAACTTAGTGAGGGCCTCAGCAGCATAAAAAAGACCCAGTCACAAACAAAGGATACACTAATTGAAATAAAAAAAAAAACCCAACAATTTACAGGGAAACAACAGTTGAGTGGATGAAGCCAAGAATGAAAGCAAAGATTTGGAACATAAGGAAGCAAAAAACAACTATGTAGAGTTATAAGAAGAAAAAAGAACCCAAAAAAACGAGGATAGTATAAATAGCGTCTGGAACAACTTCAAGAGGTCCAACATTTGCCTCATAGGAGTGCCAGGAAGAGAAGAGAAAGAGCAAGAAGTTGGAAATCTAACTGAAAAAATAGTGGAAAAAAAATTTCCCTAATTTGGTGAAGAAAATAGACATGCAAGTCCAGGAAGCACAGAGAGTCCCAATTATGATGGATGCAAAGAGGCCCACTCCAAGATACATCGTAGTTAAAAGGCCAAAGGTTAAAGATAAAGAGAGACTCTTAAAAGCAGCAAGAGAAAAGAAGTTAGTTACCAGATGGTTGCCAGATAGGAGGAAGAAAGGGGAGGATGGGTGAAGAGGTGTGAGGATTAAGAAGTACAAATAGGTAGTTATGGAATAGCCATGGGGATGTAAAGTACAGTATAGGAAATGAAGTAGCCGAAGAACCTATACACATGACCCATGGACATGAACAATGGTGGGGGGATTGCCTGAGGGAGTAGGGGGTGCTGGGTGGGAGGGGGCAATGGGAGAGAAATCAGGGTAACTGTAATAGCATGATCAATAAAATATAATTTTTAAAAAAGAGAGAGCTGGAACAAGCGTCACTCACATCCTTGCAACAATCACAACTAACTTAGTCTGCAAGGTCACACCTTTTCCCGATCCCGCCAGACATCCCTGGAAAGACTGGTACCTCCAAGTGCACACAGCTCGTGAGCTATCATAACTGGGGCAGTGCCACTGACACCAGTGAGAATTCAGCTGAAACTTTAATTAAAGTTGCTCATGGCTGAGTGTAGGCAAACGAGACACTGTGAAAGCTGTGGGTGCCACAGATCCAAGGGGAATTTGTATCCATGCGAGCTGCTTTCCATGGACATCTGGGGGCTCACACAAAAGATTGGGGGCTGGAGACCTGCAAAAGCCTCCCTGATGGGGTCCCCTGCTCCCCCAACTCTCCTGTGGAACAGAAGCCTTAAACCCTGGGAAAAGAGTACAGCCTTCCTTAAGATAAACACACACTCAACCCTATTATTCAGCATCCCACTCCCAGTCACTGTCCTAGTACTTGAAACTTAAGTTCCTGAAAAAACCCATACACTAATGTTTAGAGGAGCTTGCTCAGTCATCGCCCAGAACTGAAAACAATCCACTTGTCCTTCAACCAGTGGACAAATAGACAGTGGGCGTGGCCCCGCCCCCCAAAGGAATGCTGCTCAGCAACCAGAACACAGCGCCACTGACGTGCCTCGTGACAAGGGCGCAGCTCATAAACATTTCGGAGACTAGAAGGCAGCAGACTCCAAAGACCACATACATGATTCCACATGTACGACGTTCCAGGGAGGCAGCACTGCAGGGACAGAAGACAGATCGGTGGCTGCCAGGGGAAGGGCTGGCTACCAAGGAATACAAGGAATTGGGGCAGAGGGAGTGGCATGCCAGAACTGTGTCTCGATTGTGATGACGGCTACACGACTGTATGTGTTAGTCAAACGTGGCAGAAATGAACACTGAGCTGAGGGATTTCACTGCATGTAAATAACTTACAATGGGAAACAAGTGAATGCACAGGAGAGAAAGGGAATGTTTTTCCCCCAACACAGACATCTGGGAGGAAGGCCAGTGTGCCTGCCTGAGGGCTCTCAGTGACTGCACAGCAGCCCCCTCCTCTGGAGCCTTCCATCCGCCTCTCACAATGCTGCCCATGGCCTCCGTCTCTCCAGGAAACAGCCGTGTGCAAAAGTCCATGCAGACTTCTCTTCCAAAAATAATTCTCTCCCGAGACTGCAGTGTCCCTGCATGTATGGAACCACTGTTCCCCAGGCTGGAGGAAAGCACCATGCTAGAAGATTCAAGCAAATGCCAAGACAATGGGTTTCAATGCCCCCCACCCAGAAGATTCAGGATGCCCCATGCCACATTCAAGACTCCGGAAGTTTTAGAATAAAGAGGACATCTTTAGGATTTTTTTGTTAATTTGAGAATACAGTCCCAGGCCCCCTCTTTCTCACTAACATGTCTCATTGATGTCCTATGGGGAACTGTTTGGTAAAAAAAATAAAAAATTAAAAATAAATAAATAAATAAATAAATAAATAAAAAACCGGATTTTAAAAAATTCTATATACAGCTTACAGAATTCCTCTTAGACATGGGGAGTCGGGACTCTCAGGAACAATTCAGTGCTAAATCCCAATAATCTCTCCTCCTCTATACAGCGTTCCCATGGAGTTAGTGCTCTTACTTGCATCTGTTATATACCATGGCACTGCTTCCTTGGAGGGAGGAGAGGGGGTGGAAGAAACACATCGTCAGTGGAAATCGCCGTCGGCAGAGATGGCAACGGCAGGCAACGCACAGGGCGGGCGGGAAAACCAGCGCACCGCGGACCATCCTCTGGAAGGCGACTCTACGGGAGATACCGAAACACCTCTGTGCGCTGTGCACGACTCACCACGGTTTCTGCCACTGCCCTCAGTCAAAAAGTAATAACACACCGAACGTGCTATTTTCACTTAGAACCCATGAATTTTTGGGCACGCCCAGCGCTCTTCTTTGTTCGGGGTCCCCTTCCTCCTGTAAACCCCACCCCTAAGACATCCTCTGTCATTTCCAATTCGGGTTCCTTTAAACCAAGCGGGAACTCGAGATAAAATCTCTTGAGTGCAAGTATTTTTAGATTTATACAATTCTCCTCAATCTTTTCAAGTCGCCTCGCCCACGCCTAATTCAATTGCTGTTATTTTTAGTGACTTCCCTCTGCAGAAAGAATTTTTCTAAAGGATTAAACTTAGTTTTCTTGGAAATAGCTCTCTTCTGGCACTCTCATTCCATTGATTTTCCTAAAGTGCTAATTACAGTAACAAGCATGGCTGACCCCAAGAGGCAGTCAGCTCAACTGGGCGCAGAGGAGGGGGCAGGTCCAGCACAGAATGGCCTTGGGGTCCCAGAGGGTGGGGGCGGGGCTGGCAGCCTGGCGGGAGTAGACCCCTTCTCACCCTCACACTGGAAGTTCTCACATATAACTGACTCCTGCTCGGCTAACTCCCCCGACTGATCAGCACCGCCCTTCTCTCTATGAAACGCTCCGTCAGCTCCCACCCCCGAAGAAGGCTCCTCTCCAGCGTGGTCTTCTGACGACCCCCACCCTGACCACCATCCAGCCCCAGGAATGGCGAAGACTGAGGCTTGGCTCGTTATTTTTCCAGAATCCTCTTCAAAGCCAATTCCTTGCCTTGAAATAGGTGTTGAGATGCCTCCCTCGGATCCCCCCCCACACCCCATACTTTCACATATCACAGAACTTTTTATAGCTTACATCGCATTTCTCTCCAAAATTAAAGTGTTCCCTGGATGTGGAAGCAAAGGGACCACAGGGGGCAAAGGGAGAGGCGGAGCGCAGACAAGGAAGAATTAAAAAAGAAGGGAGGAAGGAAAATGCAAACCAGGGGGATTTGCCGAGTGCAGACAATTTCGCTTTTCTGAGGAGGTTGCTCTCAACATGGGTGTGCGTCAGCTGATTCCGAGTAGCAAGCGTTCTGAGCAGCACCGCGGTATTAAAATTGGACTTGGGCAACGCACGTTCCCTGAAGCACTTAACTCTCCGCCCACCTGCTTCCCGGGGAGCTGCCTGGAAGCCGCGGCCCAGCCCTCCGGGTTCGGGTGAGGGGTGGGCGGGCACGAACGACAGGGGCCAGAGCTGCCCCGCGCCCAGGGGCAGCGCGGTCCCTGCAGCCCCAGCCGGTGGAGGTGGCGGGGAGTGTGGAGGTTGAAGGGTGGCTGTGTGAGCCCTGACTCTCACTAACAGCTAATGGTCCCTTGCAGATTCTCCTGCTGTCAAAAACGGCCCATTCCAGTGATTCTCATGTGTGCTGGCCTGGGATCACTCAGTGGGAAGGACAGGTAATTCCTCCCAAAGCTACTGAACCAGCACGGAGGGAGTGGCGGTGTCTGTGTTTTCAACAGGCTGAGCGCAGAGACTTTCAAAGTCTTTCTGTAGAGTCACCTTCTGCAAGCTCCTCGTTGTCCACATGGGGAAACTGAGGCTGCTCTTTCTTTGGAAAGATGGGGATCAGCTTCCAGTGGCTTCTGGGACAGGGACATTTTGACACCCGAGCCTGAGGCCAGTGAAGGGGCTGAAGGCTGCTGGGGGCCAAGGACATGTGAGGGAAGCTGTCCTTCCCCGAGACTCCAACGGGGTTCCTCTCCCATGGGTGCAGGGACCGGCTCAACCCCATGAGGGCCCGGCGAGCACCCTCGCCTGCCTACACCTGCACTGTGCACTCCGGGAGACAGCGAGGTTTACGAGAAGAGACATCAGCAGATAGATGGCTGGAATGAGAGAAGGGGGGAGGAGAGAACAGTGATTTCACGATAAAACATCAAGTCTAGACAACTCTGGTCCGTGTCCAAAAGTCTTTCTTGAGCAAGTCTCTCTGCCTCTCTGAGTCTCACACTGGTTCCCCATGAAGTCAAAGGGCCAGGTGAAGCCTGGAGCCCAGGGTCCCTCCACCACTGAGTGTCCTAGGCAGTTGGCACGGAGGGAGGGCCCTCCGGGCCGCATGTGCCACACTGGTGTCGAGGGGGTGGTGCAGGAATAAGCTCCACGTGCTGTGGGGGTGGGATGAGAACAGAATTTGAGGGGGAAAGAATTCCCTTCTAAAGAGAGGGGAGAGAGTCGGGCTGGAGGAGGGCATGGCTAGCCTTGGGCTGGAGGTGGTTTTAAGTGGAAGTGTGCACACAGATAATGGGGGGAGGGGGTCAGAGAGCCCCGGAGCCAAGGAATAAGGAAGTATTGGACTATAACCCAAAGTATCAAACAACTCTCCAAGGGCCCATACTGATAGAACTGGATGATCAAATAAATGAATAGGAGGGGAGGGACAAAACTCCTGTGCGGAAGAGTTTCAAATAATGACGTAAACACTGTCTCTTCAAGGCAGTGGAGCAGAGCTTGCACCCCTTCACTGGGAGCCCGTGCAGTGACTTTCAGAGAGCAAAATATAAGTTAGTTTGAAGGGCAGCTTTCCGATGGAGAAGGCTTGTGAACACGACCTTGGCCAGGTTTTTAGAATCAACAGCCACGGCGACGTCGTGTTGACATAATACACAATGTGACGGAAATGACTCTTCCCCTCTGAGGTCATCTTCCCCCAAATCCATACGACCAATCTAATCGTGGCAAGAACATGGGACAAACCCCTGCTGAGGGACCCTCTCCAGAATATCTGACCGGCGCTCCTCACAACCGTCCAGGTCATCAGAAACGAGGAAACTCCGAGAAGCCACCAGAGTCAAGAGGAGCCTGAGGAGACGGGGCGACAAGGCCCACGTGCGACCCTGGAGCACACGAAGGCTATTCGCTGATGACCAAGGAAATGTGTGCACAATGCCCGTCGCAGTTAGGAATGTTGGTGCGCCGAGTGTGAATGAGGCAGCACAGGAGGGGAAGGCGGAGATCTTGGGGAGGCTGGGAATCGGGAAGGTGTGCACACTGGGCCATCTGCACATCTTGTATCGACCTAGATCTTACAAATTGTGCGACAGCAGCAACCATGGAAGGAGGAGAGGGGTCGCTCCAGCCATGTGCCCAGCGTGGTTTCCACGTGTGCTACAGGAGCCGTGTTCGCTCGCCGCTCTGGGCTTGGGTAGTTAATCATGCATAATGAACAGGTTCGGAATTAGCCCAGGCACTTTGGTAACAGCTGGTCCCCCAACCCCCCAGCACCCATAACACACAGTTTATTTTGACAGGCTGCTCCCGAAAGCCCTGGTGGGGAGACACAGATCTGCCAGCTCTTGGAAGGTGATCCTCTGGACATCCCCACCGCCATCCCGCAGGGCCTTTCTGGGAGCTGGGAACCTGGTCTACACCCCAGCTCCAGCCCCCAAAGCCTGGCCAGATTCTCTTGCCCCCAGCCCCGATGGGTGGAGCATGGCTACCTGTGCCAGAGCAAGGGACCCTGGGCATGGATGCTGGCCAAACACCATGGTCAGGCCAGCAACAACAGGCTCTGCCCTCTGTCAAAGACAGCCAGGCCCCTCCTGTAGGTCAGAGGTTCCGTCTCAGGCTAAGGGCCGGTGCTGACACTGGACCGCGAGCAGCAGACAGGACACCTGGGCTAAAGGCAGGGGCTGGGGGCTCCAAGTTAGGGCTCTGAGAGGCTCGGCTTGGGTCAGGGTTCTGCCCCCAAAAGGCTAAAGGTCCTTGAGAAATTGACCTCATCTCTCTGGGCTTCAGTTTCTCCCTCTGTACAAAAAAAGGGGGCGGATTTTTAAAGTCGGAAGAGGAGCACAGGTGCCCTCCTGCCTCATGGTAAAGGATGATCTGACAGAATGCGCGTCAGAACTCTGGCCTACACCTGCACCTCTAGGAATCTGTCCGCAGGTGCTTTGCGTGTCTCTAAGATGTACGTAGCAAGGATCTTCTTGGCTACATTGTTTTCAATTGGGAGAAACTGGAAACAACCTACATGATCACTAGCAAGTGGTTGGTGAGACAGACTGTGTTACTTCTGTCCTGCGGCGTGGTGTGTGGCCGCTCATCAGTGGAACGGGCCTTGGTGCGCAGTGTGGGAGGGTCTCTAACACACAGTGTCAAGTGAGGAAAGCGAGTCAGGAACTGATGCAAACTCTCGTCCTGTCTACACAAGGGAAGGGGAGAGTGTAGCTGCGCACATGAATGTATAAATGCACCAAGAGTTGACCAGAGGGCTGTGCACACAGCCTCGAGGAGAGGTGTGGGAAGGGAGGGGAGGGGGGAAAGAAGAAGACAACCCTGGCTGGTGTAGCTCAGTGGATTGAGTGTGGGCCTGCAAACCAGAGGGTCGTTGGTTCGATTCCCAGTCTAGGGCACATGCAGGCACGTGAAAAGCAATCACACCTTGGTGTTCCTATCCCTCTCTTTCTCCTTCCCTTCTCCTCTCTCTAAAAATAAATAAAATGTTTTTTATAAAAAGACAATTAAATAGCTATGGTAAAGCACAAAACGGTTGAGAGCATTGATTTTCAATGAAATAAAAACAAAAGTATCTAGATTCACTGCTCAAATGTTGTTTTCAAAAATTAAAGAGTTAAGTGTAAAAATTGAATCATGGAAAAGTAGCCAAAAATGAAGCATTTATGACTTCTGGAGAGCAGTGAGTTTTTTCCAAACTCACAGGTGCTGGGAGAAATCGCAAAGGGAAAGGCTGACAAGTTCTACTGCAGAGGAATTGAAAGCTTCTGCGCAAAATTCCCTGTGACTCGAGAAGAGCGAACGGCCGGACGGCAGTCACACTCTGTGTTGTCTGCACAGTAAGTGGGAAGCTCCTCGAATCCAGGCGCAAGCCAAACTGACGAATGGGTGAATTAGGGTTGATTTGGGTGAGAAAAGAATTCACCCCATGCTTCTTTTGAATGGGAAGATACTGGAGCATTTAAAATATAACAGTATTTCCCAAAATTCCTCTTCCCTAGACTTTCCAGCTCCAGCCACAGCATAACCAAGGAGCCGACTCGGCTGTCTTCACTCCCAAGATGGAATGCCTGGTCCACCCATGGTGGGCGTTAAACACTGGCTGTGGGCAGGGTGAGCCTCCAGGGCACTGTTCAAAGTGTCCCATATGTGCCCACAGCACAGTGACTCCCCTGTGCAGTGCCAGGTGGGGCGAGGGGGCAGGCTGCGGGCCTGGGGCAACCACCCAGTTTCTCTGGGCTTCCCTTTCCTCACCGCCTCTGTCCTGCCTCCTCAGATGAGCCAGTGAGTTCGAACATGGATGGAGGCTTTGTAAAGCGTCAGGTTCTGTTCCCCTGATGTTCGCCCAGGATCTGGCATGCCATCGTAGCCCACAGTAGGTCTTCTGTCTGATGCTAAAGGACACACGTGCATATGTGCAGGTGCGACGCAGTAGTGTGGGGCTGGGGGGAGGTAGAGGCTGCCCCTGCCTGCTGTCTAGGGCAAACACGGCAGTGATTCTCTCATTCTCCTTCTGTCCCTGGTGTCTGTCCCAAGCCTGAGTCAGGCACAGGGACTCAGAAGGCTCAGATGGGGTTGCTTATCCTCAAAGGGTCAAGTCAGGGAGGGCTTCTTGGGGGAGGTGACTCTTCCAGCAGATGACACAAAGCCCAGGGTGGAGTAAGATGGAAGGTGGGCACCCTCCCCGCTGCTGCCCCTGGTCCTGAGTGGGGCCCAAGTGGCTGGTGAGTAGGCCTCAGGAGGGAGGTCTGGTTATGAGTAAGACCCCAGTCCTCCCAGGAACGGCCAGGACATAGCACAAGGCTTCCGGGAATGACCCTTGCAGCACCTGCCCAGAGGGTCCCACCCAGAATTTTAGCACTGAACCCCCGGACTCTGCTGAAGGGGTAGATTGGCTGTGAGAGATGGAGGCTGCCTGCCTCCAGGTGCTCCCTCTGGACGTCAAGCCCTCCGGCCGTGTTGACAGCAGGGAAGAGGGGGC
>PVIA01009669.1:0-58848 GCA_004024845.1 Tonatia bakeri
TCCCATTACCACCCTCCCCCTAGCTTTTATCCATGTGTCCTTTAACTTTGATCCTATACCCCTCCCCCTCTCCCCCAAAATCCCTCTTCTCTCTCCTCTGGTCACTCTCCACCTGTCCTCTAATGCAGTGTCTTTGACTATACCCTGCTTGTTTCTTTGTTTTGTTGTTTAGGTTCCTGTTAAAGGTGAAATCATATGGTATTTATCTTTCACTGCCTGACTTATTTCGCTTAACATAATGCTTTCCAGTTGACACCATTAAAGTACTAGAGGAGAACATAGGTAGGAAAATCTCAGATATATTACGCAAAAACTTTTTTACAGACATGTCCCTAGAGCAAGAGAAATTGAAAGAATAAACAAATGGGACCTCAACAAAATAAAAAGCTTCTACACTGCTAAAGAAAACAGTATCAAAATAAAAAGAGAATCAACTGTATGGGAAAACCTATTTGCCAATGATACCTCAGATAAAGGCTTAATCTCCACTTGTGAAAAGTATTTTAATGGAGAGTGATGTTCTAGACTGGCAGTGATGGGCAGCAGTTAACAGTGGAGTTTTAAAATCCACCTCCTCCATTCCTAATTTTTGTTATTGCATTTTTCAGTTCTAGAAATTCCATTTCACTCTGTTTACAGATTCTAACTCTTTGGAGATGCTCTAAATTTTTATCCTCTCAGTCTTTCATTTCCTTGAAGTTATTCATTATAGCACTTCCGAGGTTCTTCAATATATGGATCACCTGCATGTAAACTTCTGTTCCTAGTTTTTTGGGTTTTTTTTTTTTTGGTACTTTTGTGGTCCCTCAGTTTGCTGGGGAAAATTTTTATAAAAAGCCAGACATTGTGTCTAAAAGTATGAAGGCTCTAGATGCTGGAAATTCTTGTAGAGAGAGTTAACGTGCTGTTCATTTGTAATCTAGAGGTACCAGTATTTTTAATTATAACTTTGTCAGAGATTATGTTCCTTTGTTTGCCCAAATTTCAAACAACAAAAACAGATAACTATTCTCAGCCAGTGTGAGCGTAAACAGCAAAGGAGCACGTTTTATCGTGACCCGGGTGTGAGTGGTATGGACATGAGGCAGCGTGACATCTTCATCTGAAGTTCTGGGCTGTTCTTTTATAGTGTGATGACAAAAGCATCTTTAGTGATGTGAAAATAGGTAAATACTTTGTTTTAATCTATCAGAAATAGCTTTAAATATTAGGTAGCATCTTGGAACAGTGATTTCATTGCTAGGTGTCCACCCCAAAAAAACACAGGTTTTCCTGTTGACTAGAGTCCACATGGCCTTCTATGAGATCAGCCGTGGCCTGGTCTTTCCTGGGGGACAGGAGCTCTGTGCCCCCACCTCATGTTTTAGCTGAGAGGTTTTTCAGTGATGGACAGTTGAATTACCTACAAGATTGCTTTTTTAAAAAATATATGAATTTACACCCTATGGTAACAGTTTCGGAAGACAGTCATTCAGTGAAGGGATGGATAGGAAGTCATCTAAGTATCTGTGAATTCCTGTGTTCTCAATCATCCTAAGAGCCTAAGGAGCTTCCCAAATAAACACCGCTATGGGTTGATGTTTATGGGTTCATGGTTATTTTAACTCCAGCAGACAGTTACTGTCTACGTGTATATTGTACACGGTATGTGTGTGTGTGCACTGTCTACACGCTATAGCTTCAGTGATGCAAATCAGTGTGTCTTCAGAACATTTAGTTTATCTAAAAGGTAGTGGCAGAAAAATCACGCATTTATTTGAGAGAAATTTAAACTGCCTTCTCCATTAAAGTGACTTTAGACGTTTTCAACATTTGCTGGAAGAACATACAATTAAATAATATGATTGAGCCTGTTTTAAACTATTGGGTTTATAAATACTGTTACCAGGGTGATGATTCCAACTTAATGAAAACATCCTTTGACTGAATCAGACTTGGGAATTAAAAAGTTCAGGTTATAATGTATGCAGTGAGTGACAAAACAGAAGTAACCTTTGCTTATTAGGAGGTCTTTAGCCATTTTTTTTTCATATCATAGAGTGGCTTTAATGGATTCCCAAAATGCATAATAGTCAGAGAAACAAATTAGTTTATAATAAATAAATGAGGATGATTTCCTCTCTAGGGCTTTTAGGAGAAAGGCAGCTGGCAATGGGTGTTTTGGGGAGATGTTGTTACATGCTTATCACCTTATTAAGAGCTGAACGGTGGAGTGATCACTAAGTGAACACCAGGAGCGAGGCTGTCATGGCTTACATGCTCGCTCTGCCCTTCACCAGCTGCAAGACTTGAACCGAGTTACCCTGCCTCAGTTTCCCCCTCTTTACAACTGAGGAAATAACAGTGTTGACCAGCAGGGTCAGTGCTGGGCCTGAATTCCTGGCACGAGTCCCTCTGAGCTGCACTCTGTAAGGCTCAGCTATTGCTCTCACGAACACCCAGCACTGAAAGAGTTTCTGAGGAGGACGGGTAATACATTCGCACTCACAGGCCATTTGGAAGCACTAATAGACTTCCACTTACTCCTCTTATGACGAAAAACCCATTCCGAAGATGTGCTGAAGACAAACATTTGTAATCGCCCGTGACGTCACAGGCTTTGTCCTGGCGCATGAACAATTTCTCCAGACGGGACATGGCAAAGAAAGCTCAGTGCTGACCACAGATTTCCCACTATCAACGGCATTCTTTCTTTGTGGTGCAGGAAAGGTTTATGTTTCCATATAGTGTGTGCAAGCCCTATTTACCTCCTTCCCACGAAAGTCGCCCCTCTGTCGTCCCCCATGTGACTGCCACTCCTGTGTAGAAGCACGCCTTTGATCCAGGCGGTGTGCTCTGTGCTGGGGGACATTTGTTGGCAAGGTGTGCTCCCTTCCGTCAAAGAGGTTTGGTTTTGTTTTGTCTACTTTAGAAAAAAAGAGACCCATGGTCAATGAAAACACAATATGAGGAGAGCTGGCAAGGGGACATTCTCGGGTGATGAAAATCTGTAGCCTAATTGGATGGTGAGAAGCGTACTGTGGTCCAAACGCAGAACTCCCCGGGGAGAATCAAAGCCCGCCACTGTGCGTGGATCACGCCTCAATGAAACCCACGGTGATGGGTGCAGTGATCAGCGTGAAGGGCAAAGGAGCGTCATCTGTCTGCTCGCTCAGCTCTGCACTGATTTCATCCTATTTTCCTTTGTGCTCACTCACCTCAATCCTGGAATGCCTTGCAATTGTGTTTTTCTTTGTCCATTTTCTTTTCCCCTCTCTTTGTTTTTTTCCTGCAACCTCCACCAAGGTCTGGCTGTAGGCTTAAATTTGATCATGTGTTCTTATATGGGCCGTAAGTGCCCCGAGGGTCACAGAGCAAAATATCGCAACCTGCTAAATGCAGAAGCAGATACAAGAATTCATCCATTTTCTCCCGAGCCACACATCAAAGAGGCATGCAGAAATGGAAATCCGTACCAATAGTCTCAGTATTTTTTTTGAAAATGTGCTTTTCATAAAGTATAATTTTATGTTAAACTGTGGCAGGCTTTATCACTGTTGTTTTAAGCAGATTAATACATATGTATCTTAAAATTTTCTTGGTTCAAATTTACAAAAGGGCAGATAGTTTGTATATCCCACACAAACAAAATCTTTTTGGAGGCCCAGTGATTTTTACCTAAGGTGAAAAAGCTTGAGGGACACTAATTTAAGATATATAACAAAGAAAATGTATGGATAGTTATTATTTCCCTTCTACACACAAATAAATTAATTCTCAGTTAAGTCAAGTCATTTGGCCAGTGGCACTCAGTTAGAATATAGCAGAGCTTGGGTTCTGATCCAGAGTTTGATGCAGGGAATGGTTCTGGAGAGTAAAGAAAAATAAGAGAAATAAAGGAAAAGGAGAAAATAGATTTAAAAAGATAAAACAAATGGTGCATGGAAATCACACCCTTAGGAAGATCACGGGACCGTGTTATTAGGCTGTGTTCGGGGTCTAGTGCCCTTGCGGCAAATGTCTGTGCTTCTAATTCTAGACGTATTCCGTGGACATTTCTGGAAGATTTTATTGTTATTGTTGTTTTTTCATTTTATATTTTTCTTTGCTGTGTTGTGTTATTTTTAGGTTTTGCCTTCCAAGTTCCATGGAGAGAAGTTAGGCTCAGCTATGAGTCTTTGTTGGGACCTAGGAAATTGTAAAGGATCTGCGTCCTTCACTGTCACTCTGCTGTCTTTCTCTCTCTTTCTCCTTCCTTTAAGCCTCGCCAGCTCCCTCACGTTTGTGGAGGGTCCCTTGCTGCAGCAGATTTCTCAGAAATTTCAAAGTATTTCCCCCAGGTCCACAGTTCAGAATTATTCTTTATCCTCTAAAAACACTAAAATCATGTTCGATTGTCTTGACATTCTTCTGTCTTACTTTGAGAATTCATAATTTGCCATTAGTAATTTAAGGAAAAGCAATAATATGGTAATTTTTGCCTTCATCATATACATATATATGTGTATATATATATATATTTAATGCACAGTTTATGTCATATAAAAAGTCAGGTAAGTTCTGTGTTTTCAGAGAGCTTACTCTCAGAGAAGTGTAGACAAAAATGATTAAGTTAGTTAAAATGTATTGAAGCAAATATGGTCACTGCAGATACTAACGATGATTATTATGAAAGAAGAACAGGAAGTGGGGTGTGAGTCAAGAGACAGCAAGTTGCTCTTTCGTAGACAGGTCCAGGAAGGCCTCTACAGAAACGGGAGCTGGAAGGTAAACAGTGTGAAGGAGCCAGGGGAAGGGGAGGAGAAGTTCCTGGCCGGAGTGGACCACAGGGTAGAGGTCTCCGTGCAGAACGAACCTCAGCGCTCAACGGCAGAAGGAAGAGAGGGTTTGCCAGGTCACAGCGGTGCATGGAAGGGGTGAAGTCAGTAGCTGGACAAGAACTAGGTCCTACAGGGCTTCGCAGGTCAAAATGAGAAACTTGTATTCTCAATGCAAAGGGAAAACACGGGGGAGGCGTTAAAGGCAAGAGTGACATGGCTGAACTGCCGGTTGTAAAGGTTACTCAAGTCACGTGGTGGGTTTGGGGGGCATTACCTTACTCCAGAGAAGACCCAGTGTGGGCCAACACCAGGGTGGGCGAAATAAAGAGCACGGTGGGGGAATAAATGTCCAGGCTGTCACTCGGATTGGCCCGCCTGACCAGGGGGAGTGAGGAACCGGAGGAGGGGGCAGTTGGAACTGGGGGCCTGGGAGGCATACGAGCTGTTGGAATGAGTAAGTCAGACTCGTGGGCAGTAAACCCCGCTCAGAGTTACGTTGTAGGAACACACACACAGGAGAGCAGGGGCGGTTTTGTGCCCACTCGTGGGAGCCTCTTCTTATTTTTCTAAGTGTTTGTTTAAACAGCTTCCAATTTATGGTGATTGCTTCCATACCTTGGAGATACGCTGTTCTGCTAGTTTTCAGTCAATGACATCCAACTATTGGTAGGTTAGGACTTAGGACTCTTTTTTTTTTTTTTTTTTTACTATTACAACGGTGCTTTTTAATCCTTGTCACATAAAAATGGTTTCAAGATAGATTTGATTCTTTAGCATTTTAAATGTACTTATCACTTGAAAACATTCCACATTTTTTTTATTTTAATGTAGTTACCATGGGAACTATGTGGTGTCTTGCTATTTTGCCTGAAAAATGAAGCCATGTCAGTCTAGACAGAAGTGATAGGGCATGTAGTTCCCCAGTCCTCCATACTTATCTTCTTCATTGCTGCCATCCTGTAATGATAATTTTTAAATTCTGAATATGCGGTGCCAGCCTGCCCGAGGCTGCATGCCATGTCCTAGTTCTCATGGCTTCATGCTGTTACAATGTAAATACTGAATGGCCACCTGATCTTACCACTTAAGCAACAGCCGTTCTGCCGGTTCTCCGGCTGCAGTCCTGCGGTGTGCAAACTGTCATGTGACTGAGGGGCCTCGAGGCACGCGCGCCACGTGGTCACAGAAAGTGCTGGTCAGGCGTCTAGTGACACGGTATGCTCGGGATGCTGAAGGTTTCGGCTGCATGGTCTGTGCTGGGACTGCGAATCTCAACGGTAACACCCGCATCCTGGGGCAAGAGTTTCATCAGCTGCCTGTGTCAGCAAACTTGAGCTAATGTTCGAACCCCCTTTCCTGGGAGTGCCTGGTAAGGGAGAGCCCCACCATTGACTCTCCTATATCTATTTCCCCCTTGAAACCATGGAACCTGGTTTTATGTGGGGGCAACCCCGCTGCTTCTCTAGCAGGGAAGGGTTGCAATGAGCTATTCAAGTAATGTGAGTCCATGAGGCCGGCACTTCGTTACTGCCTTCTCTCCTTGTCCACCTCCTCGGACGCCTGCTGCTTCTGAGGCCACACGGAGGACTCTGGGCCTCGAGCTCAGGATGGCTGGAGAGAAGGGCCGAGCCTCTGATGTCACCCTGGAGCCTCCGCAGGGGCCTCTGGATTTCATGCCGTAAAGAACAAACCAAGCCTTTGTATGTTGCTAACGTGACCAGGTTTCCTGTAACATGTGCCAAACTTAGTACCTACACTGTGCAGCTGTTAATGTGAGCCTTTCCCCGGTCAGAACCTGCTCCCAACATTCATTCTCTCTGAGGCCTGCTGTATGTTATTCTGCAGGGTTCACTCTGAGTCTTCCATCCGACCTGCACAACGATGCTGTGAAGTATATTATTATCTCCACGGTTTCGAAGGCAGAACTAAGCCGTGAAGTGGTGGATCAGCCAGCGTTCCAACCAATTGGCTACCCAGCCAGGGCTCTCGTGTTCCTTGAACTGCTATAATAATTACTAACCTTTCAAAAAGGCACAGTTGCCCAATACACCTAAGAAAAATAGCATACTCCTATCAGTAATACTGACTGCCTGTGCAGTGGTTATTTCGTTTTGGCCTATTTATGCAGGATCCCTGAAGGTTAAGCCAGTTATCTTAAAGTATCTAAGAATATACATAATTGAAAAAGTTTCCCATGTGATTCTAATAAGCTTGGCTCTCACTGATAATCACATTTTATGCCGCAGAAGGACGACTATAACATTCAGACAGAGGAAGTCGTCAGTGATAGTAGCCGATGCTGCTGTTCAAGGGCGGATGCTTTTCAGAGGTGATGGCGCCAACGTAAATACATAAAAGACGATCTTTGGATGGAGCATTAATAAGCATTAAGGACAGTCAGAGGTAGTGACTTCAGGGGCCTAATTATCATAGTAACGTGATTCATGGAACTTCCACAGGTGTTGCAGAAATGTATTTGTCTAAGATGGTTTATTCAAGAGATTTGTGAAGGAGAGATATATACGTGTGTGTGTGTGTACATAACCAACCTGATGACTGCGAAAGGGTTAAGTAAAGCAGAGGAGATCTGTACTTCTAAAATAAGGATGAAGACCGCCAAGGCTACATCAATAAAGAGAATCTTTGAAGAAACAGAGGCGAGGGAAAAGGAGGAGTTAGTATATAACTAGTTCCTAAACAGCAATTTTCTCCCCTTGAGTCATGAAGGTAAAAATAAAAAATAAAGAATTCGACTTGATCCGTGGGTTGTAAATGAAGTAGGAATGAATACATTATTTTAGACATGTGGAAAACCCTTGCTTGCTGGTAAAAGCCCGTGAGTTTCCTGGGCTCCTGTCCCGTCGCGGCCCCTGGGAAGGCGAAGAGAGGAGGAGAACGGTCATCTGTCTCTGCACCCCGGAGCCCATGCCCACCAGTCAGGCACCTTGGCCTCTGGTCAGAGACGTGTCCCGAGAATTGCAGACGCCCCAAGAGGCGCGCAGAGGGAACTCAGCAGCTGCACTGGCCTGTCCGCTACTGTGTGCAGAGTGGGTTTCGGAGTTCTGAACAACGATAGTAAAATCAATGGAAATCCCAGGGGCCGTGTATTGTTACTATTACTTCCTACGCGTCTGTGACAATAATTAATCTTCCAGTGCACCACAGACAGGACCTTCACACGGCAGCAAGGACTCCGTGGTGACATCTATGGAAAGGGTGCAGTGTGTCCCCTGAGGATGGCAGAGTCATGAGAAGCTGTCACCACTCACAAAGGACATGCAGATGCTTATTGCAAGGTTAAGTGACATTTAATTTGCATTTGTCCTGCATGGCTTTTCTGAGAGCTGCTGAGCATTCTGAAATGCTGCTAGGATCTTTTAAAAAATAAAAATGCGTTGCCCTCACTGGTGTAGCTCAATGGATTGGACCAAAGGGTTGCTGGGTCTATTCCCAGTCAGGGCACATGCCTGGGTTGTGGGCCAGGTCCCCAGTAGGGGGCACATTCCACAGGGGACATGGCAGACAGCAGGCCCTCCCCTTGTGGATTTGACCAGCTCGTTGGTAAGTTTTAAATAGAAACTCTCAAAATGTGTCACTATGACAGACTCACAGCCGTATAAGGAGCTAAAAGTGTTTTAATACATTGTGCTATGTAAAAACCTGCAACACCTGTTTAACGTGACATGCCATAGTGTTGTGTGCCTGGTTGGTGAAACGTTTCAAGTAAAAGCCAGGGTGGACAGGATAATTCTTCACAGTTTTCATAATCTGTCATCTGTGGCTGTTCAGCTTCCAATACATCAGGTGCGCTATCCACCTGTCATTTGGGGTGTTTGAACCGGCCATGCTGCGGCTCTGCCCCTTCCAGCCTGGGAACAACACCTTAGGGCACAAACACCTTGTTTCTTGTGTTTAGACCTTAAATTTCCTCTTTCCCATTTTCAACGCTACGTTTTTCAAGTGGAGAGCCCACGCAAAGCCCTAGGTGTCTTTTCCTCTTGGCCATTGTGTTAGGAGGGACCTGGATCAGTCCCCACAGAATGACTCACAAAAGTCTGCTTCACCAAGATGCTTTCTTTAGCTTGGGAGGAGGGCGAGACATGTCTCTGAAACATGAATGGAACCCGGGATGAGACGTTATCTCGCCCACCTTTGCAGACTCTCCCCAGAAACGCCAGCAGCGCTTCACTGTCCAGCATGATTCCGTTCCTGTCCTGTAACTCATATCTGTGGCTCCAGGATGCCTGGTCTGGGTTTTCCATAACTCGTAACTGAAAAATTGTAGCTGAGTTGACACACTGTGAGAGTGATACAGAGGACAAGTGTGTCAGAGAGCTATGGTGAAGCGTCTCCAGATGACAAGACCCAGGAATTGTTTCAAAATACTGGTGATGAAAAGTTGTAGGTGAATATATGAATCAGGTTAAAAACTGGTTACTTCTGAAGCTGGGTGATGAGTAGTTATTTGCATATTATAATTTACTGTCTAAGCGGGGTTTCTGAAAATTTCCATACAAAATTAAAAATAATATAAAAATATAATTTCTTTTTACCTTCCTTAGAAATAATCTTATATATATTTTAAACTGTAGTAATACAGGTGATTTGGGTGCTGGGTTATATGATTTTTTCAGACTAGGGCTAATATTTTTTATTAAGACCCTTACACTAGTCAGGGCATCTGGTACCCCCTTCACCTTCACCCTACTGCAACACTGATTTTAAAGAAACCCTGCTTCTGAAATGTCCTCCTTTGATTTATAAAATCTTTTCACTGTGACTAATCTTTTAAGTTTTATGCACAGATCCTGCCTCCGGCTGTTTCTACAGTATAAAATGGGCTTTAGGTTTCTTGAGTCTGTTGATAGAAAACTCAGCCCCAGCCCTTTGCCTTGTGGGTGCCTAGTATTTGTTGGAGAGTCACCCATGATTTTGTCCCGTGAAATGCCTGCCACTGTCTCTGTACCTTCACCTCTACATGTGGGCTGGCTCTGGGCCACTGATCCAGCTTCTCTTGGCCACGAGTGGGGAATGCTTGCTTTCCATCCGTGCCTCCTTGTGTTCTGAATTGTGTGGCAGACTTTTAATTACTCATCGTTCTCCCTGAGATCAAGCTATAAAAGTTTACAGGATTTAATGGAACCCTTAGGAAGAACAGCTTTGAGTTAATCACATAACACCGAGTCCCTTAAACCTGCTACTAGATGGGAATATTTCACGGCCGTCTGGTCTGTTCTCATGAGACCTGAGAACACGGCCCATCCTTATGTCCATCCAGCCTTCCCGCCTTTAACGGGCCCCGGCTGGCCCTCATCATCACAGGGGACCGGAGCAGACCTAGCTATTAGCGGAGGTCAGGCTGCCATAGTTTCCGAAGATGCGGAGAGGAAGTGACCTCACCCAGTGCATCGAGATCGCAGATCAGTCCCTGCGGCCTGCAACTTGGCTGGGGTGGGAAGGTCAGCAAGTCATCAGGGGCAGGAGACCCTTTCCCTTGCGTGTCCTTCCTAGGTGGTGCCTTTTACGTAAGACATGGATGTGGCAGAGATAAAACATCTAAGGGAAGACATTTGAAAACAAGAATGTAAAACCCTAAGAAAATTCAGCCAAAGGTGGTGTTGTCTTCCTGTTCCCTCCTCTCAGCCACCCACGCTGGCACCTTCCAGCTGAAGCCTGTGGGACTGGTTCAGAAACTAGAAACTGGTCCCCTCTAGGGGTTGTTGCTGCCTAGCAGTGGTGACAGAACATAGAGCCTTCTTTTTCAGGGGGTGAGGGGTGCGGGCTTGTGGGTTCACCTGAGCCCATACTGCTCACCAGCCCCCGGGGTGGGGGGGCAGCACTCATGACACACCCACCACTCTGCAGAGAGATAGGGTGCAGTGCCAGCACAGCTCTGCGGTGTAGGGCTGAGCCTGCCGGCCCCAGCTACCACCCAGCTGCCGCCCTTGAGAGCTAGCTGCTCTTCTAAACAGTCCCATGGGGTCTGGGGGCACCGGGGTCCATAGTGAGGTTATTTTTCAAAGCTCAGAATAATTGGCATCCACTGCACCATGGTATTTTTGTCTAGGCTGAGCCACACAAACAACCCAGGCTTTTGGAGTGATGGAGTCCTCCAAAATGAGGTGACATGTATGCCCCACGCCATTCCTGCAGTCACATCCAGAACAGAGAGGGACAGCCGGTGTGATTTGAAACTGGGGGGTACAAAATCTCCCAGTGGTGACTTCAGATGATGGCGGCCACAAAATAACTCTGCATGAGTTCAGGTACTTGAGGCTTCTGATGCTGATCTACATCCCGGCGTATGGCCAAGTCTGGTGATGTGTGAGGTGTACTTCAAAAGAAAATATTTGAAGTGTAGTATTCTACAGAGGTTATACAGGTCAAGTATCTTAATATGTTTGATTCTTGTACCATATTTTTGGGTTTTTTGTTCTCTAAATCACTATAAAGGTGTCATCTAAAGATGATGTCATCATATTTAAGACTGGGTACAAAACAGCATGCTGTCAAATGCAGATACGCCACCTTCCTTATAACCTGCAAGCAGCAGGGCTGGCACAAAGGAAGACCAGAGCATTAAAGCAGCAGGTTAAACCACCAACAGGTAAAACCACCTCATCCCGGGCTTCATCACATTTGAACAACCAGTCAGGCCTGCCCCTCCGTATGCCAGACTGGGGACCCCTGCCAAGACGCTGTGTGCTATGAGATGTATGCAAACTCTCCAAAATATGGGTTCTGTGTCCAAAGGGATCAAACTGATGATTTTAAAGGAATTACAAAGCCCCAAAATGTAGAGTATTTCAAAGAAACTCTTGTTGGCTGAGCTGGTCATCTTATTTCTGCTGTATTTGTGATGGAGTTATAATAGGAATTTGTGCTGGGGCAGTGACCTTTGGTGTTTGCAGATTTGGAAATGTGTGCATGTGTGATCAGTGTGTGTGTGTGTGTGTGTGTGTGTGTGCATGCATGTCACACTAGTGTTCACGGTCACATATAGAAGAATGTAACTCTACAGACAAGTCCCATGCACATTGGGACTAAGAGCAACACTCAGTAATTCCTCACTAACATGTTCTAGTTCAATGTCAGACGTGTGCAAAAGTTTTAAATCATGTATGGAATCATTTGTTACAAACTTCCTCTCATGTAAACTTTAAAAAGGGGAAATTTCCTATGTCCCTATGCACAAACATTATTTCTTTTACAAAATGCCTCAGGGAAAAAAAAAAAACTACATACGATATTCCCAACTGTAATTTGAGAATTAGACCAATAATTAAAAATACATTTCAGAGTTAAGGTTAAACTGTTCATTTAAGGCCAGTGAAGAAATTATTTCTTCAAAAATAATGAACTTCCTTCTAAGAAAATGAGTCAAAATGAGTGTTGGTATAAACTAATATTTGTGGCAATAAAGCTCAATTACCGTTTTGTAGTGCACCATGATATAAGGAGGCATTTATTCTTAAAATCTCCTAAGAAATTGACCTTCACTAATTAATTGAATGCATGATGTGACAAACAGTGAAATATTTTCTCAAATAGTCACTGAATTACATTGACCACTCGGCTACGGGAGGAAGGAATTTCACACTAATGGGTACTGGAGCGCTCCTCCTAGTACCGGCTGCATCCTTTCCTTTTCTCTGATTAGTAGGACCCCTGCATAATAAGACATCGGTGATGGGACATTTAGAATTGACACAGCTTTTTAAAAGCTAGAGCTAATATTGTCTGTCAAGTATAATTGAAAAATAAAAAATAAATAAAATAAAACTAGCAGTGCAATGTTTAATATAAAATTTAATTTTTAAAAAAGGGAAGAAAAATAAAACAGTCCTTACCTCGACCCAACTAAGTGTGGTTCTCTTGCTCTGATGGGAGGAAGCCCAGTTTACATCTATGGACAAAACTAAACGTCATCGCTTTACGTAAGACACGTGGCTGCAGAAGCTTTAATGGCCTGCCCATCCATCCACTTCAGGTTTGTGAGGTTCATTCACGAACATAACCTCTGGCTGTGACTCTCGCAAAAATAATTGATTTGTTGCTTGAGACACAGGCTCCTGAAATTGGGGGCCTGTTCCTACCGCTCTCAGCACTTTTAGTCGGAAGGTAAAAGAGTTCCTGTCATAAAACCATCACCGTAGATGTCACCTCCCTAATTGAATGAGGACTCAGCTAGTGACGTTCGTCCGTGTTTTCTGCACAAGGCTCACAGGTCGTGCGGACGGACGCTTCAGAAGCTGAGTCAAATGGACAGTGGTTTTTGATCCTGAGACCACTGATTAGCAAACGATGGATTACAAGCTCTCTTCCAGACTTGTCAGTAATTTGTATTCTCACTCTGATGACATTCGGCTGTCACCATGACACCGGTGTCCCAGCGACCCAGAACGCTCCAAAGGAGTGAGACTTCAGTGAACCGTGGTACCGAACTCGGTGTGAATCAGGCCAGGGCTCTTTTTGTACATACTGACTTTTCATTTCTGTTTTCCGTCCGTGCATGCCGCCTCTGTTGTCCATTTTGTTGTGTTAGCATGCTCTTCTTAACAATGGTGCTAACCCCTTTTCTTGTCATTATCTTTCGTTGAATAATTTCTTGTTATGTGGACATTCTGAGCCTCCTCTAGTTACCAATGATTTCATGAATGATTTTGTGGTGTCCTACAAAATAATGCCTACTACATATTATAAACATAAAACTAAGCAAAGCAAAAAGTAAAAATAAAGCTTAGACTTTTCTCTAGTACTTTTGCAGTTTATCTGTGTATGTGAAAATTCTGCTATATTTGGACTTTATTTTAAGTACTAATACTGGTTAATCTCCTTCCCTCCCCCCCAGCCCCATGACCATGTTGTCAAACCACCATTGGTCTCTGGACAATGAGGCCACTCCACATGCGGTAAATTTGCACACGCATTTTCGCCTGTGTCTTGACTGTCTCACCTGGCCTATGAGTCTTACCCTCCAGCAGCAAACACTTAATTTTACTCTGGTTTATCATACGTTTTCAGAAAAACAGGCCCCACTATTTACTATAATATTCTCTTAAAGATATTTTCTAATATTTTGGCTACTTAATGTTGTTTTCTTATGAAATTTAGAATCAACTTATGAAATTCCAGAAAAAAAACAAAACAAATAATTAGGGGCATTTTTTATTACAGGTACATTAAATTTATATAGGAACTTCAATCAAATGTGCATCTCTGCATTACTGAACCTCTCCAAGACCAGGTAGAGTTTTTCATATTTTCAAGCTTGATATAAACATTTTAACAATGTTCTCAGAGAGGAACTATCCAAATATATATATTAACTATCTTCCTGAGCTTTATTTTAATTGTAACATATATACAAGTAACCTACTGAGTTTTGTGGATTAATTTTTAATGAACTGACATAATAAATTCCAAATTACTACTTTATTAAAAGTATTTCTCAAAACAAGTAGTTATATAGTAACATACATATACAACCTACAAATACATTTTATTTAAATATATACCTACTTCTGTATAAAGAATACCACTGCACTTGAAGTTTTCAAGGTAATTCATGATGAATTTTATTATTTGAATAAAACTTTTAAAGAGAATCAATTGATTATATTATAAACTTTGAATATACATACATACATGTAATACATGTGTACTGTTCTTTTTAAAAGTGTTTTAAATGATCACAACTGAACTTTATCAAAGGCTAGATCTGCTTCTCTGGAGTCTGTCACAGTGCTTGCAATATTTTTGTCTATTAGCACCCTTACTCACGAGTAAAGAACTCCTTTGGATGCTATTAATTGGTATATTGATTTTGCCCAGTACAATTGGAATCTATTATCTGTGATTTAGTTCATATTTTTCATTTAGAGTCAAAGTGGATTGGCACGTAGCTGACATGATTTTGCAATCCCTTCTTGAATTAGGAAATCAATATTGTGCTGGTTTTCTCTCTCTGATGGTTTTGTTACTTTCATTAAATTCTGGAATTACAGATGTAGAATTGGTATAGTCTATCTTGATTAATGGATAGTATCTTCTGTGATTAGTATTTTTGATGTGGATGAGTCATTAGATGAATTGATCATCAAACTTTTACATGTGAATTACTTGGTTACATTTCTTTTCGTGTCATTTTTTAGTAACTGGTATTTCCCTAGAAATCATTCATAACGTGCATGTTTTCAAAGACATTTTCGTGAGTGAGGTGTTAAGGTCTCATTCCTTCTCTCTGTGCTGGTCACCGTTGAATCAAGTTCATTTCCAATTTTGTAAAATTTTTCTTCAGTTTCTTGAGTTAATTTGTTTTCCATAATTCTATATTATTTCCTTTTCTTATAACATAATCTTTGGCAGATTTTTCAGGATTCACGCTGTTTTTAAAAACAATGTCTGTGTAAGCTTTGTAATTCCCTTTCCTGGGATTTATTTATTTCATTATTGTATTACAAACAATTTTACTTGGATGCTTAATTTATTTTCATTCTTGTTTTGAAATATTTATGATTCACCATATTCTCATTGTCCTTTTTCAAAAATATATTTTTGGTTATGACATGTAACAGCATGAGTGTAATTTCACTCTGTGTTTCATAATCGGTATGTGGTTTCTTTGGTGTAAGGTTGTTAAAGGACCTTTGCGTGTAGTGATGTCAGAGAAACAGCACAGTGGAGTGTCCCCAAAATCAACAGTCAGCTTTTCAGAAGCCTGTACCCCAATCAAAGCTTGGACAACCAGGGGAAGCCTAGTAAGGAAGGAGGGCGTTACCCTGGGGGCAAATCCACCCACTCCACACCCCCCATTCCCTATTCCCATGAGCCCGACAGCGGGCTGGTGCTGGGTGGGGGGAGGGCTCAGCGGGGAGAGCAGGGTGAATCTTGCTCTCACACCCTTGCTTGCGCACATTTGGATCAGTCTGGAGGTGCCTGCGGGGCCAGTACAGAGGCTGACCTCCTTTCACTACCCCTCAGAGCTCAGCAGCTTTCCTAGCAGCATCTTCAGAAAGTGGTTGGAGACACATCCGCCCCCATCCCCCACACCCCCTTCCAGGCAGTAGCTTCCCAGAGCCAGAGCCCAGAGGCAGCAGTCAGATCCAGAGGCAGGAGGGCAGGGCCCTGGGAGGAGCTCTAGAAGGAACGAGGGCTCAGAAGGGCTCCCATGCCCCCAGGGACTCTGGCCTGCCAGCCAGGTGCCCAGGGATGGGTGCACACCCAGGAGAGACGTAGAGGAGCTCAGACCCACGCCAGTGGTTGGTGTGGGTGCCCCCACAAGTGGACCACAAAGGCGAAGGCAGGACTGCAGACCACCGGGCTCCTGGGTGGTGTGTGAGACCCTCTGGTCAAGGGCAAGGCCATGAGGAATTCCCTGTATTTTCTTTGAAGAGTTTTACCTGTTGGCGCTTATATTTTTAGTTGTTGATTCATTTGATTTCAAATATGTTGAAATATGCAAGTTAAAGAAAAAGGCTAGAAGGAAATATTTTAATAAGATTATTTTCAGAACATAAGACTTGTGAATATTCTGTGCAAAGGTTGGAAATGATACCCTATTAAAAATTAACTAGTGTCATTTTATGTGTTGATCCTAAGAAGCTTGAAGAGGTTAAATTTACTTTATTTAAATTACAATACCAGAAGAAAAGAACAAGATCTTAGAATATACGTGTGAGTTCCATGCGGGTTTGATAGAGAGTCGTGTGTTATAGGGAGGAGTTATAATTATCTGGCATTTAAGAAACTTCTTTACCCCCCCCCAACAAAAAATATTAAATAGGCATTTCTTACTATTCCAAGAGACAGAGCACATTGCCAACCCATGATCTTTTACCCTCCACCTGATTAGCACAGGACGTGAGAACCCACCGTCCAAGTTCACCTTCCTAACTCCCATGGGAAAGCCAGTGCTGGTGAGTTGGGCTTGTCATCACTTTGCTTTTATAGCCCAATTAAAACACCACAACTACACACCACAAGAAAGACATTCGGCCCTGGCTCACGGCTTCCCCATTAACGGTAGTCAGTCTTGCACACCCCGCGATCACTCTTCTGCAAATGCAAATGAGGGCTTAGAGAGGTGTGGTGCCATGCACTCCAGTTGGCCATTTAAACTTGTGGGGTCCAAGGGTGTATCGTGTCATAGAAATAAACATCACTTTTATAGTTTATCATTGTTATCTCTCTTTGGACATGGTTTAATACAAGATGCAGACTTAGATGCAATAGAACTAACATTTAAAAATGACTGCAACACATATTTTTATGACACGGGGGTTTTCTGGCATTCTTTGAATTTGAAGAAGTAATGTTCCGAGTAATGTTCCAGGGTCCCAGAACCCCGTCTCCTCAGAGGAAGGTGTGTGTGCTGTTCCCTAGGTGGTGGTACGGGGGGTGGGGGAGGGATCACAGGCTACCTGCTGTAATCAAATCTCCCCTGATGGGGAAGATGTACTGAATCGATGGTGTATGAAGAATTTAAGTAATATTTCTACTTCTAAGAAGTCACTGTAGAGAAAATTGAGTCATTTCTCACAGGCACATGTGAAAAAGGACCCTCATTAGCGAGAACCTATGCTAAATGTAATTTCACTGAAATAGATTTTACACTGATTCAAGCCTGAGTCACAGCAAATCATTCTGGACGCACACGGTGCTCTGCTTACATTATTTTGAAATGTTTTGGGGATAGAACAAAGAAAGAAATACTGTTCTGTCATCTCCTGGTTGTCATAATTTCATTACAAAACGAAGATTCATTCACGGCCTTCATTAGTTTTAGGAGAAAATGGAGTTGTGTCACTTCATGAAAATCTTTTCCAAAATGTAATGTGAAATTTAGTGGAATTCACAATTTGCAGGCACATAAAATGCTATCATTATCTAACAGCATAATGCTTCTCCTACTCAAAAGTGCCCAGAAAAATTGTTCTATTACAGGGGAAAAGATAGATCGACTTTCACAAATCATCTTTGTATTATTGACTCGGTCTTTCAAACACTTAACTTGGACACAGGACCTAGGGACTTCTGAGTTCAAGGTCACTAGAGTCAAGAATCCTGAGCTGCTGAAAGCTGAATCAAAGCTAATCACTTCGAAGGAAGCAAGGCGAGTGTTGTCCTGAGACATTGGTTCAAACAAAAAATGCTATTTGAACTTGACCTTCAGGAGGAGAGCAGAGGGGAAGTATTGGGGGGACGTTGCTGATTAAAGGACGCTGACTGTTCTTGGGCTGCACCTCATGCGCCCAGCATCTCCCAGAACCTCCTGGAAGAAAGCACAGTGCTGGGTCCTCTGGAAGGGGCGTTTGCAGGTCTGCCCCTCGGGTCTGCCGGTCTGCCACATCACGAGGCCTGGAGACCTTGACGAGGACCAGGTGGGTCTGCACGGATGAGGGCAGAGTCAGAATGCTGCAGGTCTGGTCACCTTGTTCACTAATGCTCTGCTGGAGAGGGTGGCCGGGCCTCAGAGGTTCAGAGGTTAATGAGAATGAGTGGGAAATCTCAGCCCGAGTCAGTGCAAAAAGCCGTGCCAAGGTGTGAGCCGGACAAGGGGGACCAGTGAGTGTGTGGGTGCAGCCCCTGCCGTGACTCCCGGAGACCCATCAGTGTTCAGTGTCTGCCACGTTTCATCTTCTCATTGCACTTACCCTTTTCTGCTTATTCATCCCTCCACGCCCGGCTATCTCTTCTTCTGGGAGGGTGCTATTTTCCCGGAACTTGCCCATGTCCAAGTTCCCTCTTCCTGGATACAACTTATCAGGTACTTGCTTTTTCCTCTTACACTGATCTCTCTCTACATATATATCTATCATCCCCAAGTTCCAATTTCCTGCTGCATTATGCTTCGGGAAAGCTCGAATAAAATGTGTTCAGAACGGAACTCACAATCTCTGTATTTTATTATTCTTTTTTGTTTGTTTCATTAGTCAGCAACATCAACCAATAGGGTGCCTGGAAGCTATCTAGGCCTTTCTCCTCCTTTTTTGCATCCCCTATCTTATCAACTCTGAGCTTTCTCCACCTTTATCGCTGTTGCCCTGCATGTAGCTTCCTCTCTCTGCATCATTGCACAGCGGTGCTCAAAATTAATTCCTCTGTTGCTACCAGACATTTACCCCCTAGTGGATGCCCATGTGATAAGAGAGTTTCTCCCGGATTTAAGAACCTCTGCACAACATGCCTCGCCTCTTTCGGTTTTGTTTTCTGCCACTTCTTCCACTGAACTCTGAGGTCGAGCAGTAAAGAAGCGTGGATTTCTCTTCCCATTCTATACAAACGCACAGACAAACCCTCTCTTTCAACTCCGAGGCGCCGCTCATGCCCTCCCCTGGAGTGCTGGCATGCTTGGAATAATTTCATCTTCCCCACGTTCCCAGAAAAGGCGAGCCTTCCCTTAAGATTCTGAACCAGCTTTGCTTTTTCAGAAAACTTCTTCCACCCTAGGAATTCACCACATCTCTTATTTAGTATTACCCACGGTTGGTACACGCAGAATAGGTCGCGATTTTCTTTTACCAAAAGTAGGCAGTAGTGATTTTTAATCATCTGTTTTTCTGCTGTTCTAATTTACTGAATTCCTTGGGCGAAGTCAGAAAACATGCCTTCTTCAAGTGTGTGTGTGTGTGTGTGAGAGAGAGAGAGAGAGAGAGAGCGAGAGCGCGAGCTGCACAGACTAGTGCAGACTCATCGGTTGAAAAATATCAAGAGTTGGGTAGCCCTGGCTGTGTGGCTCCGTTGGTTGGAGCATCGTCCTGTGCACCAGAACATTGTGGGTTGATCCCCAGTCGGGGCACACACAGGAGGCAACCGATGGATGTTTCTCTCTTACACCAATGTTTCTCTCTCTCTCTCTCTCCCCCTCCCTCTCTCCCTTCCCCTCCCTCCCTCTCTAAACTCCACACACAGATCCTCAGGTGAGGATTTTAAAAAATAGTTGGATAGAAGGAACAGATGCAAGTGGTATTGTAACAATGGCTGTGCCAACCTATACGTGCACACACCCACACACGGTGTGGCGTCCGCCCGTCTGTGACCGAGACTGACTCAACCTCTGGCTCTTGGAGCGCGGTATGTGTCGGGTGACACCACAGCCTCTGCAGTGCCCTTCAGCTGAGGCAGCGGGAATAAGCCTCTATATTTAGCAACCTGGCTCCGAAGCCTGCATGACGCGACGTCAAGTTCATTTCCAAGTCATTTATTTTAACAGCTAGAGCATTTCTTTAAGCCAGCCCTGCCCTAACTTAATGCTTCCTCCAAAGCAGACGTGGGCTCTGCATTAAGGATCCTGTGGCGTCGCCCTGATCTTCTGAGCACCGGCTATTTAACGAACCACCGATGTCCCACCGATGTTCTTATTCCTTTCCACTCCCTTCACCGCGGGGCACCACAGTAGTCTGAAGCGAACCCAGCACTGAACATGCACACTAAAATGTATGTCCATATGGGTAATAAAATATATTGTGACTTTCAGACATTGTTACAACACACATATGTATAACTCCCAGTAAGTCAGTGATATTTATCACTTCATCAAAACCAAACTACACGGCTCTCCCTTCCCGAAGTACCATTTCATGATTATCTTCTTATGTTTGGAGATGCCAAAAAAAGTCCATGTTATCAGATATCTGTGAATCAATAATAGGATATACAATTTACATCTTTCTACATATAAACATGTCTAAATCCTTCATCTAGATTTCAGCCACACTTCTAATGCTATTTGGGGGTGGCAAAATTATGGTGACAAATCAAAATGCTGCTAATTTTTTTAAAACAAGCATTAGCCAGGCACTGTTTTCTCAAAAAGCTCAAGAATCACGAGAAATAAACATCGACATTCATTGACTCTCTCCTTGCACAGCTGGGCCCTGGCCCTGGAGTGGCTCCCGTGAGGAGCATATTGATACAATGAAACAAATAGGAAAGATACTTTAACAAAAAAAAACTGAAAATAATCCTAAATTACAGATTAAGGGGTACCTTTAAACATGTAATCCAACCAGACTTCTCTTTAGATTATGTGAGTTTTAAATTACTTATAAAAGTAATGCATATACATCACTTAGAAATGTGTAACTATTACTAAGTTACTAACAAAGGTATCAGCTAATTGTTACTGAATATAAACCTGTTACTGAATATAAATCCCCACTGCTTAGATATCACTCTTTAAATGTTTAATTCCTTTTTGAGATTTTCTTTTGCTATTTCAACTTTAAAAATTTTAACTTTTTGTTTTAAAAGGTGAGGATTCCTTATCTGTTATATCTCATTCCACCGCTGAACTTCCCTCTCTAATCCCCCAGTATATGGTATTATCCCCATTTTCACCAGACAATATCCTGATTTTGTGTGAGGATTACATAAACATCATTCCAGCTAAGGCACACAGAGTACCACACTTACACTGCATTTCCACTGAACAACAGAATTCAGTGTCTCCATCCTGCCCTCGTTTATCTGGGTGTTCTCTGAGCCCACGGCACATCCATTCCCCAGATATGTTACCTGCCGGTTCCTTGAAAAGTAAA
Source organism: Tonatia bakeri (assembly GCA_004024845.1). NCBI lineage: Eukaryota > Metazoa > Chordata > Mammalia > Chiroptera > Phyllostomidae > Tonatia > Tonatia bakeri. The sequence goes on from PVIA01009669.1 coordinate 21,341, forward strand.
AATCAGCTCTGATGAAATATAAGCTTTAGAGACAGGTGGTGTGAAGACAAAGGCACCCCTGGGTGAGCGTCCACACGTGAAACAGTCTTGTGCAGTTAAGCACCAACTCCAGAAACGACACTTCCTGCTTCCAGGAAGCCGCCCGGTCCCTGTTCTCATCCTGCCTTCTAACTTCGGACACAAGAGATCAGTTTTATCGCTTCTGTACTTTCATAGATGAAATGAGTTGGGAGGAATGTGTACTGCTGGTTGTCGGACTCTGTTTCTGGGCATTATCTCTGTGAGATTAGGGAGGGTGGAATTACAGCGTGAACCCGCTGCTGCAGAAAGGTCCTGCGTGTGGGTACGCCACCGTCTTGCCCTGTCCAACTGCCGGAGGGCGGGCGGGTGGGTGGCCTCCAGGTTCTGTCTTATAATTGATTCCAAGTGGTCCTGCGTGTAGAGATGTTCAGTGTTAGCGTTCTCTCGTCTCTTACACCTCAGGGCTGCTATCGAGAATTTGCTGTTGATCTGATTTCTGTGTCCCAACAATTCAGTGACGTGGTTGGATGTGTTTATTAGTTACATACAGCACAGAGGAAGTTATTTTAGAAATCATCGGTGCAATTTGTTTGATAGTTTATACCCATTTCGTCTCTTTCTTTTTAAACATCTGTGATTGGATACTGGACTGCTGGGAATAATTCTCTACATTTAGTATTCCTTCCACTGATGTGTCACTGCTTTTTAATTTGTCTTCTCAGAAGATTTCCTTAATCTTTTCTTTCCATTCCTGTTTTGAATTTTTCATTTTCGCTATCATATTTTTATTCCAAAAAGCACTTTGTAATTCTAATTGTCTGGCTTTCTTTTTTCAGTTGTTCCTCTGTGTATTTTAATGATTCAAAATCATTTTTTTGAGAAAATATACATATTTAAATATATATTAATTTCACAGTATTTTTTTTCTTTGCCCTTTCAGATTTGGCAGGGGGCGGAGGAGGGGGTTGACCTGTCATAATAGAGACTTTTTACAAGTACTTGTGATTCTTTCATATTCATATTTAAAAGCCTTGTTGCTAGTTATGCTAATTGGAAATCCTCTGCGCAGGTCAATGAGAATTTCATGTTGTATATTCTTGTATTTTTCCAGAAGTTGAAGGCAAGCAGCATGCTTTCCTGCATATTCCCTTTTCTAGGCCAGATATCTCCAGTTCCTTCCATTACATTACATGATAGGCTCTGCATTTCTTCATGATCGTAGTTCACAATCCTTTGGACCCCCACATTTTAGGTTTTCTGCATTTCCTACTACAGCCACCCAAGGGACAGCACAGGCTACTGGCTACATTGAGCGTCTCGTACCCCCCCTCTGTCCTCTGCCCACCCTTGCCACACTGCTCTTGTGTTCTGAGCTCCTGGAACACAGCAATGTCTCCCCAGTTCCACAGCTGCTGTGACCTGCACTATAGGGTTGGAAGGCTCTTTGTCCCATCCGTCGCGAGGCCAGCTTCTTCTCAGTAGTTAAAACCTGCCTCATGTGCCACCTCTTCGGAGAGGTGTGCACTGAGAGCCTGCCAGCAGCTGCTGCTCATTCTGCACCCCCTTCTCTTTCTCGGGGACCTCGGGAACACGAAACCGTCGGCACTCCCTGTCTGGTCCCTCACCAACGTGCGGTGTCTCTGTGAACAAGGTCCGTACCTGCGTTCAACGTTGTTGCTTGTCTAGTACTTCGGTCATTAACTAGCGTACGTGGATGCTCCATTAACATGCATGGAATGAACTGATCGGATACTATGAGTGGGGTAATTAAACAAGGGAATTTTTAACACAGTATGTTACAAACCACTCACTTTTTATCAGTGGAGATCTGTGGTGTGGTGTACTCTCTATAAGCTCTAAATATGGGCCTAAATAAGTTCTCTAGTTCTCTCAGATTCATTTATTCGTCTGCTGCCTCTGAATCACTCACTTAACAAACAAGAATGTTTATTTTAGTCTAGCATGAAATTACCCACCTAGATCAGTATCCAAGCTACTGATTCCATGAATGACATAGAATTTCAAAAAAAAGGGCAAAATTATTAGAAACAGTTTTTAATCTCCTTATTCTTTATCATTATTAGTGAAACTAAGGTGGATGCTCCTTTGCTTTGGGGCCATGACCAGGTTAAAAGTAGTGATTTTCATCTTTGCCCTGTAAGCCTAGTCAACTCAAGTTAACCCATAGGAATTCACTCTTGAATGTTTTGTCTTACCTGAACATATCTGGGAGTCACGGTTGGAGTGAGTATCCATCATATTGGGGTTCTCATTCTGGAGTGCAGATCTGCTTTGGAGCTGCTGATAGATGCCAAGTGTATCGAATTTTAAATGCACTTGGATAAGGGAGTTGGTAAGCTTCTCTCTGTGCACTCCACACGGGAAGCCACGTGTGATCCCATGATTGGGGGTAGTGTCTGGCTTGTGTTGCGATAGGCCAACATCAATGACATTGAAACTCCTGTGCACAGTTGTGTGTGATGGTCGCGTGTGGGGTGGGCATGGGGTGTGAGTGCGCTGACCAGGGACAACTGCTGGAGGAAGAGTAGGGAGTCGCCTCGTGTGAGCACGTGAGAGCATGACATCGACCTCTACCCAGCTGAGGTCAAGGCTGCTGGAGACTGATGAAGGAACCAAGGAAACTAAAATGATGCGAAAAAATGCAAAAAATAACCTCGTTGTCTCCATGTGTGTTTGCTGCAACTCTCCCCTTTTAAACTTTTGCAGCTTCTTCCCCATCCCTGCCGCTCAGGACTCTGACCGGGGTTCAGGTTCTTACCCTGTCTGGACACCCCATTCTGTCCACTTACCTTCCAATCTGCCAGTCACTGAGGCAGCTGAGAGGGGCCCCCCAGGTATTCAGATAGCAACGTGTCTTCTCTCCTCACCTCTCTAGTGGTACAGTTCTTGTGCGGTAAGCATACTCTCTCGTCATTGTTTGATGCATTTTGATTCAGTAATAGTGGAATGTTTAAAGCCTTGAAAGAATAGCGACATGTGAATACTCACTATTTTTTTCATTATCACCATCACTCGCATCCTTTAAGAGACTTAGGGCTTCATAAGTCATGCTGCTTTGCAGCTTTGAATAAGGGAACGCAGTACAACGTTGTCAGGGGGAGCTACCGTATCATACACAGAACGAGGCAGTGATTAAGAACAGTTTCCTGAATGGATGTGTCCCATCTTTTCTGCCAAATTAGAGCACATGTCACAACCAGAGGAAATGCAGACAGCACTTTCTGGAGCTCCTCATGCAGAACCACGGAGTCAGAGGGCAGCGCTAATGAGGCTGTGGGTGCGGGGAAATAATGTCTCACTAAGCGAGATCATTCAGAGTGTCTCAGACACTTCATCCAAACCCCTCACTCTTGCAGCTGCTTTGCCTTTGCCGTCTCCTGTTCTAAGAGGGCCGATGGGGACTTTGGTGCGAGGGGTCAGTGCTGTGGTGTTCCCATCCTGGCTCCAATGCTCGGGTTACAACAGCTCAGGGCCTCCATGGAATGAACTGAGAAGAGGCACCTAATTTATTATTATAAAAATAACTTTATTGTAAGAAATAAATGCTTGTTTAAAAAGCAGACTTATACAAAAGAAAACGTGAAATTTTCCAGCTCACTCCCATGCATTTTTCCAGGTTTATTATTCATTTAGATACACCTGCATTTGTGGACTGTTTATACAAAATCAAGAACATTGTACATACAGAACTCATTCCTTCTAACATTTGTTTAGGATTCTACTGTAAGGGCAAACTAAAATGTATTTAGTCAGCCCTCCACTGATGGGCATTTAAATTATTTCTACCATTTTTTGTAAGTAACACTATAATGAATACACTTGTACGTGTGAGGCACTCATGCGACCTTAACTGAAGAAATATAAGGTGGTCACGTAAGGTGTGTCCCGGGGCTGGGACAATCAGGTATGCGCTCACCTAAACCAGAACATCCATGGAGCCCAGAGAAGCATTTAAAATGCTGGTGGGGTCCGACGGCCTTCGTCCTACCAGTTTACAACCCACCATTGCAAACGGGCCCCCACTTCTTCAGACCTTCCCAGTACCGAGCATTCCACTAATACATGTTCTTGATTTTGCACAACTCTGTTTTTGAAGCAGACATATAGGCACCACACTCAATAATTTCACAGGAACACAGCATGATCGTAACTCGAAGTCAGTAATGAACCGGAAGGGGACGATCTTGATCCCATTGCAGTTCGCTTCCGAGCCTCCTGCGTCAGCTCCTCGCCCATCACTGCCTCCTCCACAGAGATGCTGTGAGGGTCAGTTTCTGATGGAGGAAAAGGCGTGCCTCTTGCACGAAGGCACGCCATCAAACAAGGCTGCTTTCAGCACTGGGCTGTGTGTGGTGGCAGGCTTTGCAGAGACTTCCGGTGTCCAGGGTGGAGTGTCCCTGCCCACCGCCCCCTCCGCTCTGCCAGCCCCACTAACGCTCCTGCTCGGGTCACACCTGCACTCCTGCTCTTCTCCCACAGCCCTCCTCCTTGACCTTGACCTTCCTGCAGTCGTCTTCTGCTGTAGGTCCTAATGGTGAAAACCAAGACATAACTCAGTTAATTTTTTTCCTGAAAACTTAGTTGTTCTCAATATACAATGACATTATTTATTTAGAATTTTATAAGAGCATTTTTCATTTCCCTTTTACATTTCAGATTCTTATAAATGCTTTTTTCAATTGCTTTCTGAGCTTTTTCATTTCTATTATAGTCTCTTTTTTTTGCTCTTTTAAAAAGAATATACCTTTTCCTCTGGTAGCTCTTATGATTTTATTTTTGGCTTGTATACTTTGATTAAAGCCATGGCATAAATTTTTACTGGTATTGTTTTTGTTTATGCTATTTATTTATGCTGCTTCTGGAATCTCTAATATGCTATTGAGTCCTTAGTACCAGGTGTTATATTTTCTCCTCTTACAATTTATAATTTTTTCTAGATTCTAAATGCTATTGAAATTTTCCACACCTTTGTGTTATTTCCATCATTCTTTTTCTTGTTGCCTTGAACTTACTAACCGTCACTATTATTAAGCTTCTACATTACTCACTGCTTTTATTTACTTGGTTTGTTTTTTTTACCAGATAGTCTAAACAGGATCATAAGGTAGAAACTTGTCCTGGTGATAAGAATTTTGAATTTTAAATAAAGGTGCCTGAAGCACTGCCACTGCCTCCGGACTCTTCAGTCCTGGGATCGGAAACATTTACAATGTATCTCCTGCCCATGCACGCACACATGCACGCACGCACTCCTGCGGTGGGTGTGGAAGTTGCAGCAGGCGCTGAATCTGAAGGGAGGAGCTAGAACCTAGTCACCGCAAGGAAAGGCGCTGGAGGGCTGCAGCACTTCCTGCAGGGGGCGCACTGGATGTGTGACGAAGGTCCCACAGTAAGGACAGCGGTCTCCCGCCAGGCAGGACAGGAGCAGCGGCTGGAGGGGGCGGTAGACCCACCCGTCTGCACAGACCTGTGACCGCAGGCCTGATGGCAGCACACAGGGTGTGTATTTCCATCCACCAGACAGGACGTCTGAAGTTTGCCCCAAACAAGAGGATCACAGGTGCTTTTCCCAGAGGGGGGATCAGGGCACGGTGAGTCCCTGACCCAGTCACAGGTATCTGCTGTGTCACCGCACTGACTCACCTCCAGGAGGCGCGAGGCTCAGGCTGCACTCTGCGTCACAGGTGACTGGCTCCAGGCCCTGACTTCGGCCTCAGCTCACTGTTGCACAGTTGAAACAATTTTTGGTTTTCTCTCGTTTCCTCTGTGTCTGCCCCCCCCCCGACCCCCGTAAGCCTGTCTTGTGTTGTAAATGCAGAAGTGACCTCTTGGGCGAAGTTCCTGTTAGGGGTCATTCCAGCCCCAGGATTTTTTTGGCATTTAAACTATGGATATGATCATGTTGTAAGTCTGTTTACTGCTTTGGAACTCCGAAATGTTTACTTTCTCTGGCATGAAAGATTTGGCATTCGATGATACTCATTTTTATATTTTTCTGTTCAGGTGTCATAGAGACATTTCACCAACGTCTAAAGAAGGAGTTTAGGCACAACTGATACTTAACCAGAGAAGGCAGGAAAGGGGCCTCTCTTACCTGGGCTTACTAAGGTTTTACTCTCCTTAGGGGAAGGGATGTACTTCTGCAGATGTCCAGCATGAAAGGCATTTGTACTCAAAGTTTTGTGATTTTCATGTCAGTTAGATGGAGCTGCCACCCGATGCCGGTGTGAGCCCGCGGCCGGGGCCGACTCGGGGTTTTGGCACACGGTGCCCCTCCTCCACTCTGAGACAGGCGTCGCAGTAGGCCGTCGGTGTGCACTTTACTTGTGTTGGATCTCACGTGCAGGGAAGCTGTCTGTGCTCGTGAGATTCCCGTCCCTCGGGGATGCTCCCTGCGCCCTGCAGGCAGCTACTGAAGCAGCTCGGTGACCCTCACTGGCTATCAGCGTTGATGGCCTTCCTGTGTAATGTAGGAAATGCTAACAGTCACATTTTTGTCGGTGCAATCAGCGACTAGTTAGCCTGTCTTGTGAATGAGAAAACAACACCTCATGGGTAGAAGGGGCCACAGTCAAGCTCTGCGGGTGGACTAGGCTAGTCAGGCATCACTGCCGGACCGCCCTGTTGGGGCAGCCCTGCAGTGGTGCGCTTGGACAGGCCTGTGTCTCACTATTGTGGGGAGAATATGGTAGGAGAGAGATGTCCAAAAATTAGGTAACAGAACCCTGCCTCCAGGAAAAGATGAGTCTTCCTACAGAGTGAACACTTGGTCAAGGTGAGTAGGACAGAGAGCTGGGAACTGTTTTGTGTTTAACTACATGTCTTGGTAGGGCCAAAATGTTGAGTGGCTACAGTTTTCATAAAAATAGGTTAATGGTTGTGTTTATTAGATTATTTTAGTTCAGTTAGAAATAATGGTTATTCCAAAACTGCTTATTTCACAGGGCGGGACTTAGTAGAACAGAGCACTTACGAGAGTGCGAGAGCGCGGGTGCACTGGAGAGCGCGGGTGCACTGGAGAGCGCGGGTGCACTGGAGAGCGCGGGTGCACTGGAGAGTGCGGACGCACTGGAGTGCCCAGTGAAAGGCCCACTCTGCTAACGGAGGACGCACTGCTCCTTACGGTACCGGTCTGGGAACCTGGGCTGGACTGGCGAAAGTCAGGAAGGAATGGGGGTCAGTGAAGGTTTGCAAAGTAGGGCATTAGAATAACTCAGTCACTTCACAACCTCCTGAGAATAATGTCGGTAAGAAGTCACTTGGGCAGAACTGCCCGTTCACCTGGGGCATTTCAAACTGCAGTAAAAAGTGACCGCACCTGCAGTGCTTGGGTGGGGCGGACTGTCCAGGCATGCTGCGGCCTTCCTCTGCTGCGGACTAGTGCTGGGCTTCTTGCCTTAATCAGGGGCGGGAAGGACTGAGCCTGGGGAACTGGCATCCATAGAAGAGAGACCTTCATATTCCTCCTCTTCCTCCTCCCTAGGCAAACAGAGTAACTAACCCTCGGGGCTTGGACGAGCAGCTGTCTGCTGTCTGTTCAAAGACCCGATATTCACTGTGGTTCCTCAGGCTGGCCACGCTGAGTGACAGCAAAGAGCGGGGCGGTGTGCCCCCCCACCCCGCCCCCAGCAGGAGTCGCAGAACTTAGTGGCTCTTTCCTCTCCTGAGCACTGTCCCCCAGGGAGCCTGGGAAGAGCAAAGTGAAATCTCAGAAAGGAGGTCTTTCATCCCCATACTCTCCTTGCGGAGCTTACCGGGGTTCTCAGCATTAGCAAAACCAGTAAGCTAAATGTTAGGTTGCTTTATTCTCATAGAAATCCCGTAAGTTAGTGTACATACTGAATTTGAGCATAAATATTTAAATTAAATGCTATCTGTGTTGAAGTGAATGCTGGAACAGAACAAGGAATTTAAAATACACATCAGTTTTTCTCTGACCATATTAGAGATTTAGAAAAGGTGGTTAAAATGTGGTTTTTAAGCAAGTCCACGTGATTTCAGATGCAGTTTGCCTGCATCAGTAGGAGCTTTAAACAGCATCTACCAGACAACTGCCCACTCGTCCCACCATGGGGCGGTCTAGCAGTGAGTGGTTCTGCAGCTCACAGAGGACGGTTTCCACGGTGACCTCTCAGCACGACCACCAGTGGGGCCACCTCCTCAGGACTGGAGACACAGACACGGAGGGGGCCTGGGAACCCAGCCTAGACCTGGGTGTGGGGTTTCCCATGGGCACCGCCCTCCTTGGCAGGAAGTGTGCTCAGACGGCTGGTTCCAACCCACTCACACATGTGCCCGGGCAACTTCTGTTCTCCTCTGTGCCTCCCAAAGAATGCAAGTGATTGACATTGACTGAGAACATATATACTTACCATTATTACTGGTACTCTATGTGGTCATGGTGGTTAAAACGGAATTTGTCTCTCTGAATGGCTTTCACACCTCTAGAAAGCATGGACTTTCACCCTGAACTGTGTCCTGGAAAGTGGGATTAGATTTAGTGGGGGGCCTGGAGAGACCGGGGCTGGTCTCATGTGTGTATTGGCAGAAATGTCAGACAGCAGAAGCCAGAGCGGCCGGCAGGTGGAAGCCCGTGGTGCTGGGGGTAGGGGCCTGCTGTGCTGGGGAGGCCACATTCAGCCTCTTCGGGGCACGAGGAACCGGAGGGAAAGAGGTTCGTCAGCTGACAGACAGTGATGTGCCCTGGGATTTAAACCAAAGAGCCTGATTTGTGGGGGGCTGTGCTCACAACCTCTGTGCTTTATGCAATCCTACAACTAAAACGTCAATACCCTGGTGTCTGGAAGCAGACTAAAGAGCCTAAAAGCTAAAGTGCTCTGTTGTAAATCCTACAAATTTTTCTATCAGGTTCTTATCCACCTTAAGTCTAGTTCTGGATCTCACTTCATTCCATACAGAGTTGTCCTTAAAGTCTTCAACAGGTCATATAAAAAATTCCGTCCATGCAACAGGACGCCACTCTGGGGTGGGGGGTGAGGAAGGCGCTAATCACACGCACACAATCAAAGGCATCATGGCAAGTGAGAGAAGCCTCAGGAAAGGCCACGTGCTGGCTGCCGATTCCAGTTACGTGACACCTGGGAAAGGCACAGCCACAGGGACAGGCGTGGGAACAGAGGTTCTGGGGGCTGGGAGGGGGACGGAAAGACCGATGACAACAGGACACAGGGAACTCGGGGGTTGATGGGAATGACCGTTGCTTTGACTGTCGTGGTGGCTATTTGACTGCATCTTTAGTCAACACTCTGAGTTGTTTTGTCAAACCTATAACCCTAAGAAGGGTGAACTGGATCGTATATAAATTAGATATCAAGGAACATAACTTTTCTAAAGTAACCTCGCAAAACAATTTCTAAGTAGCCAAAATACTGTTTTGATACGTCCATTTGTGATTATTATAAAAGTTGCCACTACAAAAACACACATATATCGACACTGAGAATTTAACTGTTTTATGCCAACGTGATGTGACCCCGGCAGACTGGCCATCAGAAGGGCGTGGTGGCAGGAAGAATGCTTGGCTGACTGCTCTGTGTTCTCGAACAACAGCTCTTTGTCCACCGCCAGGAGGCTGGGACTCCAGGGCGCAGCCGTGCAGCAGAAAGAAGCCAGGGCGCATCTCAAAATAGATGCCACCCCTCCATAAACAGACTGTTTACAGGAAGACCGGTGTTCCTCAGGCACATTTGAGAAAAGAAAGTTTGTGTCAGTCTATATACACAATAACAGAACCTTCCAATCACCCAACGTTACTATCCGACATCACCAGGAAATCTCCACCCTCTGTGTCGCTCAGAAATCTCAGTCAGCGAAGGGGCCGCACCCCTAACACTGCTGGCTGTCAGCCAGAGGGAAAGAGCACTCAAGGGTTTCAGCCTCCCACCCGGGGGTGACACGTGGGCCCCGGGCTCCTGTTCCCCACACCAGAGAAGATCTTGGCCAACTCTAAACTCAAGTGAAATCGCTCAACTCCACCAATAAGATTTTTGAATAATTCAAGGTAAACCAATTGTTTTCTTAACCCAAATATCCTTTTACTCTCTGTATAGTCATTTTTAAATCAATGATATTGTGATATAATTTATATACAATTAGAATGCACCAATCTTAATATGATTCAGTGTATTTTTGAGAAGTATGTGTAAGTAACTACCATCACAACAGAAGACAACTGCCATACCCCCAAACTCCCCCAGGGACCCATCTGCCTCCACACACGACACTGCACCAGAAATACATTGTGATTTTATGTCACTATAGCTTTATAGCAAGTCTTAAAAACATGTAGTAAAAGTCTCCCAACATTTTTTTTCAAAGTTATTTTATCAACTACATAGAGGCCCTTTTCATTTCACGATAAATACGTTTATAAAGAGTGCATCAATTCTAAATCATCTTACGTCATCTGGAATCTGCCTCTTTGGTGAGAATACAGTCCTGATTTTTTTTATTTTTCTGGAAGGAGTGACATAATTATTTATTTTTCTTTATATTCTGTGAATAAGGCAAATTGCAGTAGTTTTCAAATCTATAACCAACCTTTCCTTCCTGGAAAACAAACTGTACTCAGTCATAGTGTATTACATTTATATACTGCTGAATTCAATTTGTCTTTTTTTTTTTTTTAAAGGATATTGGTGTGTACTCTCCTCATAAATTTGTTTCCACATTCTGTATCAGGCCTCAAAATAAGATGGAATGCAATCCCTCTTTCCTCCAATGTTTGTGTAGGGTTGGTATTTTTTCTTTCTTCAACGTGTGATAAAATTCACAAGGGAGACCCCTGGGATCTAGACTTTGTGGGAAAGTTTTGTTTATAAATAGATTTGGTTTCTTTACTACATATGATGTTATGAGCCGAACCGTGTCCCCCAAGACTTCCCATGTTGACGCTCTAACCCCCAGTGCCTCTAAATGTGACTGTGTTCGGAGATTGGGCCTTCAAAGAGGCAATATGGTTGAAACGAAACCATCAGACTTCCTCAGATACGACTGGTGCCCTTCCATGAAAAGATCGGGACAGACACACAGAGAAGAAGCCTTATGAAGACAGAGAGGGGACGGCACCTGCAAGTCAAGGACGAAGGCCAGACAAGAAATTGTGCTCCCTGCAACTTGCGAGGTCAGAACGAGCAAACTGACACAAGTGCCTGTTAAGATTTTCTATTTCTTCCTGTGTCAGCTCAGATCGTTGTCTGTTGTAAGAGTTTGTCCATTTCATCTGCATTGTCTATTTTATTGGTGTGTAGTTATTCATAGAAATCTCTTATTTTCCACCAAATGTCTCTAATCTATGGGAATATACCTTCTTTCCATTCCTGATATTCATAATTTGTGTCTTTTTTCCTCACCAGTTTGGCTATAGGTTTATTGATTTTAACTATCTTTTCAAGAACCAGCTTTTGTTTTTTCTCTATTTCCTATTTCATTCATTTCCCTTTTTATTTTTTCCAACTTTTGAAGGTGAATGATTACATCACTGGTTTTAGACCTCAAGCACCTTGTAGCATAAGCATTAAAAGCCACAAATCTGCCCAAACGAGGCTTTAGGACTCCGTCCCGTGGCTTTTTCACCTGCTGTGATTTCTTCATCATTTCAGTCCAAATCCTTTCTAACATGCTTTCTGGTGTCTTCTTGAGCTGTAGGTTGCTCCGACTTGCTTTCTGAACTGGACTCCAATGGTTCACACGGATTTGTTTAGCTGGTTGATTTCTTCCTGCTGTTTGATGTCCTACTGATATTGGACTTAATTTAATGCTCCATGAGATGCAGAGAATGGACTGGTCCCACAGTGCCACTCACATTAGTCTGACTGGGTCACTCATGGGACACTTTACCAGGAGAATAAATGTAGCAATGATGGTGACTTGGTGAGGCACAGTTCTCCATGAGTCTCCCACATCTCTGCAAACCCGCAAGCAAGTCACAAGGTCAAGCTGTCTTTCCAAGGCCATGTCAGTGCAGTTGACCTTGGAAACTGAGATGATATCTCCATCTGGAGTGAACACAGGCCACCTCACTGTCCACCATAAGCAGGAACATGTCTCCTTCTGCCCAGCCTGGTGTGGCTCAGTGGATTGAGCACCAGCCTGTGAACCAAAGGGTCATTGGTTGGATTCCCAGTCAGGGCACAGGCCTGGGTAGTGGGCCAGGTCAGGTCCCCAGTGGGGGGTTCGTGAGAGGCAACCGCACGCTGATGCTTCTCTCCCTCTCTTTCTTCCTCCCTTCCCTCCCTAAAAATAAACTTAAAATCTTAAAAAAAAAAAAAGTGTCTCCTTCTGGAGCTCAGTGCAGTTGCACCCATTTCCACTACAAAAAGAGCTTCCATGAGCTCTGGGTTCCTCTGTGGTAACACATCCATTGTTACACACAATTCTCCACGTCCCTGGTGGGAACTGAGACTCAGGACACCAGCACAAAGACTCTGGCCACTACAACCACTGCAAACAACGACCTGTCCTTTTCTCAATTCCAAGGGTCTGGCATCTCCTGGCAGCTTCCAGGAACCCACCACAGGCTGACATGTTAACACACGAGCAGTGTAAAAGTTCACGTGGACCCTTCGCAATCAGCCCCATCTTGGACACGTGTGTATCCAAAGAGGTGTTCCTGCAGGTGCGGTGTGTGCTCAGCCACATGCTGCAGTGGGACACCCTCCTGGGTCCTTGGTCAAATGTCTGCAGTGGCAGACAAGGTGGCCTGACTCAGGTGGGAACACACACATCTCCCAGGGGGCTTGGGCCTCGGGGTCCCCTTCTACTCGAAGACTTGGCAGGCCCTCTTGGCTAACACCTGAGCTCTGTACATGAGTCCCAGTGCCCTGATACTCTGCCCTGCGACTCTACCACTGTGACCTCCTGTCTCCTCGCCTCTGCCATGCCTCCCTGCGCTGCAGCCCAGAACCACAAGCAGGCAGACCCACCCAGTCCCATTGCCCCAGGGGCTGCACAGTGCACTGTCTGTCGTCCTGCCCATGAACCCGGCATTACACACTCGCTGTGGTCCTCTGGACGGCTGTGGCGGGCGGCAGTCCCATAACGCCGCAGTCCCCTACCGGCAGCAGCTTCCCCCCGAAAGTATTCTCCAATCATTCGGCTATGCTTTCCACACGGAAACTGTGTTCTAATTTCAGTTTTCTTTAGCTCTTCCTTCCTCCAAACACTAAACACACTACAATTTCCAACCTTCCATCCTTAACACAAATATTTTTCTCTTGCTACAAGTTTAAGTTCACAAATTATGATGTGCATTAAATGGTGTATCATAAATATCCAAGCATTTCTTTAAATGTTTTCCATCTAAAAGTAATAATTTGCTCCAGTTCTATGAATAATCCGCATTCTGTGCTCCACCAGTAATTCCTTTATTTTCTTAAATGAAGGAATACAAATTTAATTTAATGCTCTGTTCAGTTTAGACTCAGTCTATTAAATTCCACATCTAATTTTCACAAAAGTGGTGCTGAAGCTTATGCTTTCATTAATTTAGCAAACACCTTCTCCCAATCCCTGACCTGGGGCTGTCCATACATCAGTAAGGGGACAGTGGCACGCCCCATCTCATCCGCAGTGAGCAAACCCAACGGGCTGTCCCCTCTCTCTGAGTAAAGAAGAAAGCAGCCTCATTTGGCTACACATATGTAACTTAACTTTGTCCAAGGGAAGCACTCACCGGAAACTTAGATCCTGCTTAATAGGAGAATGATAGTGAGTCTCTATACTGTATTACTTGCGGAAAAGTGTATTTAAATGGAAACACTTTGTCAGGCACTGTCATTTTCAAAAGTCACCAGAGATTATACCCTGCTGAAAGCGATATCGTTTTTCATAGCTATGTCTTTCTTGTTCCAAAAACGAAGTTGGAAGCATCCATCTGAGCCAGGGCGATGGCAAAGGACTCCCACCAATGTCAGCTGACAACCCGAATCTTTTCTTCCACACATCGAATGACACCCCAGAGGGAAAAAGTCATCTGTGCTTCTACTTCAACCATACAAGCCTGTTTTTCTTACAAGCAACTGCGTTTTTAAAGAAAAATATAAAGGCTACCTGAGATTGAAAAAATAATTCTATGGACTATCTTAGTTCCTAAAAGACAATTGCCTCACAAACAGAAGTGATGAACACAATATAGCCAACACTTGATTGCACTGGAGAATCTCACTGAGGGTGAAAGGAAACTGGGCATTTTGCTTCGTTATTTGGCCGATGTATGCCTAACAATTCGGGGCCGCTGCAGAGAGGAGTGCTGGGCTCCTCTCTCAGTTGCTTCCTGCACTCCTAACCAATGCGTTGCTCTTCTGTGGTGGTTAATCCATTTGCTGCAAAAGCGAACAAACTATGTTCCCTTCTTCTAATGCATATCCTCACAAGGTTCCCTACTGAAAATCAGAAGACCATGGAAGACTTATTATTCTTACAAAGTGTCCTTGCTACCCAGTGAAATCTGTACATTCAGTACAGATTCAGTACAATTCCTATCAAAATTCCAAGGGCATTTTTCACAGAAAAAGAATGCTAAAATGTGTATGGAAACACAAAGACCCTGGATAGCCAAGGCAGTCTTGAGAAAAAAGAACTAAGTAAAAGGTATCACATTTCCTGATTTCAAACTATATTACAAAGCTATGCCATCAAAACAGTATGGTATTTGGCATAAAACAAATTTAAATCAATGGAATAGAATAGAGAGTCCAGAAAAAAACCCACATGTATGTGGTCAAATAATGTTCAACAAAGAAGCCAAGCATATACAGTCAGAAAAAGAGAGTTTCTTCAATAAATGGTGTTGGGAAAATAGCCACAAGCAAAAGGGTGAAACTGAACCACTATCCTACATCATGCACAAAAATCAACTCAAAATTGATAAAAGAATGTAAGATCTGACATCCTAAAACTCCTACAAGAAAACATGGGGTAAACTTTGACATTTGACAAAGATTTGACACCAAAAACAAAAATAAACAAGTGGTATTTGTTTATTTTACATCACACTAAAAAGTATCTCTACAGCAAAGGAAACCATCAACAAAATGAAAAGGTAAGCTATGGAATGGAAGAAAATGTTGGCAAATACATATCTGATAAGGAGTTAATATACAAAATATACAATGAACTCATAAAACTCAATAACATGAAACCAAATAACCCAATTTAAAAATTGGCAAAGAACTTAACTATACATTTTCCAAGCAAGACCGATGGGTGGCTGCCAGGAACATGGCTTTGACCATCACTGCTCATCACACCTGTCAGAATGCCTGTCATCAAACGGACACCAAATGCTGGCAAGGCCACAAAGGAAAGAGAACCTCGTGTACTGTTGGCAGGACTGTGAACTGAGGCAGCCAGGAGGAAAAAGAGCACAGTGGTTCTTCCAGAAATTAAAAATAGAACCACCAGAGGATGCAGCAACCCAAATTCCAGGTATGTACCCAAAGGGAGTGATACCGCTGTCTCAGGGAGATGCATGCACCCCAACGCTCACTGCAGCACTGGTGCAGCAGGCAAGGCAGGGAAGCAACCTGAGCGTCCCTGAAGGGTGGCCGGATGAAGACAAGGTGTCGAACGCACACAGTGGTATATTAGTCAGCCATAAAGAGAAGGAGACCCTTTCGTTTGCAACAACATGGATAAACCTGGAGGGCATTTTGCTAAGTTGAAGCGAGCATACAGAGAAAGACAAATGACACACAGAATCATTTACATGTGGAATCTAAAAGAAAAGAATTAAGCTGGAGGTAGCAGAAACGGAGAGGTTGGCAAAAGGGTAAAAAGTTATATGATGAATAGAGTTGATAACACTATATTGTATAATTCAAATGTGATAAGAAAGTAGAACTTATATATTTTAACTAAAAAGAAATAAAATGAAATGAAAAGAACATTGTCTTCCCTCAGAAGCACTAGGACTTCTTTGCGTGTGTCTGCAACTTCCTTTCCTTCACTTTCCACCACTGACCAGCCATCCTCCCGAAGGATAAGCACATCTGCCCTTTGAACAGCTTAGTGCCTTCAGGTCAATTTAGTCTCCAATCCAGCTCTGGCCAGGAAAGCTGTTCTGTTTCCTAAAACTTGTGTTGACTATTTCTGTTCTGATCTATCAGGTACTGGCTGTGGAAGTTAGCGTGCAGAAAGCAGCCTTAATTCCACATTCTTGAGGGAACTCTTAAAATACAACCGTAGATATAAGTTTACACTGATCCAGTAACAACCCACAAGTCCTTACCTTCCCAGCCCTACCACAGATGCCTGATTTCTGCAGAGTGGCCCTGTCAAAGAACAAAGGCGCCTCAGTCCTTGGGACTGCGCATGTACCTCTCGCCTGCAGTGGGCGCTAGACAATGAGGCCCTGCATCTGGGCACAGTGCTACCGTCCATAAGCACTGTGTAGACCCCAGCTGACCTTGGATGGAAGAATTAGATATGACAATTAGTAAAACATATCCTTCCCTGGACATTTTGTTCTGAAAGGCTTCCCCTAGAGATTTTTAAATCTTTTTCCTAGCCTACCAAAGTTCATCCAACTATTTACATTAAACCCCCATTTCTGCTGCTCAAGACAAAACTCTTAGTGCAGTGGAGGGAACCCGACCCCAGAGATCTGGATCAAAACCCCACTTTGACCATTCACGGTGCGCCTCAGGCATTGTCTACCTCCCTGGGAGCTGGGATGTGTTCTCAGTCTGAAACATGAGACACTTGTACCAGGCGGCATCTGGATTTCCTCTGGTTTTTAACGCTATGCAAAACGGGCCTTCAATTGAAACCCATTGAAAACCTTTTAAAAGGCAGGACTACAAAGTAGTAATTTATCAGAAGAGAGCATTTATTTGCTACTCCACTTCCCAGACCCACTCATCTATCAATTCATTCATTATTGAATTCAAGTACTTATTTATTAAGAACCTACTAAAAGCGGACAAGCCTTCCTATGCAGGAGCCTCCTCCCAGTGTCCAGTGCAAACCCACGCATGTTCCTGCTTCTCTCCATGCCCGACTTGGGCTGCCCCAGCCCCCGAATCCAGTCCCAACCAGAATAAAAGTGAAATAAAAATCATAGTTACTTTTTCAAAAATGTCCTCTGCCAGGAGTGCAGAAACAGATCCTTACCGACACAGGCAACAGACAAGGCCACCCAGGGCAGGAAGGGAGCCTTCGAACAAAGGGCGCCTGGGAAACTTCAGCAGAGCAACGTGGGGAAAACTAATGCCTCCGAACATTTACCGTGCATAATTGGCAAAAACCACCTTAAAATGGGTCACAGATCTAAATGCAGAAGTTAAAACTATAAAAAATATACATGAAAACAAGAGCAAAATTTACAGCCTTGGAGGTAACCAAAGATATTTTAGATGTGACTCAAAAATTATAATCTATAAAAGCACATGGGTATATGTGACTTGATCAAAATTTAAAATTTTAGCCATGCTTTATGTATATTGCTGAGAAAAATAAAAGGTAAGCCACTGACAGGGAGATAGTATCCTATTATCAATTGCAAGATTTGAATCGGAAAATACAAATCCTTACAAATCAACAAGATGACGAACACCCAAGTAAAAAAGAGCAAAACATTTCAATGGACACGTTGCAAAATAAGATCAAGTGACTAAAAGAGGGCAAAAAAGATGTTTAAACCTATATACAAGAAGTGCAGATTAACCCACGATGAGGGAATCACTATGCACTCACTGGAAAGGCAAGGATTTGCCAGGTGAACATGGACCCAGGGCTGGCGAAGCTGTGGAGCTAGGACTCCCTGGGTTGCTGGCAGCAAGGGAGCAGAAAGACGTCTTGGAAGGTGGCCTGCAGAGTCCTACAAAGGGAAACGTGCACTGGCCCTTGGACCCAGCCATTCCGATTCCTAGGTATTTACGCCAAAAAAAGACAATCCTATCTCCATACAGACTTACACACAAATGTTTGTAAAAGCCTCACAGAGTAGTCATCAAAACCGGGAGCAACTCAGATACCCACTGACACACAGCCTGTGGTGCGGCCACATGATGGAATGCCACTTACCAACGAGGACCGAACCACGGGAGCTCCCGCAGAAACGAACCCCTGGAATACCGTGCCAAGGGGAGAAGCTGGACGCGAGGGTCAGGGTCCAAGTAACGCCGTTGGCATGGAGCGCTCAGCCAGGCACCGTAGACGGCGAGGGTAGAATGGAGACAGCAGCCACTTATGGTCAAGTACGGGGCTGAGTGTTACCTGGGGGAGGGACCCGTGACCCTTTCCAGGTGACTTAAACATTGTAGGTCTTGACTGAAGTGAAGCTCACGTGGTGTATGCCTTTGTCAAAACTCGCAAACCTATGCTAAAGGTGAGTGCAGTTTATATCATGTACATTACACATGAAATAGCAATTCGAAAATTAGAAACAAGAAACTCCACCTAATTTTAAATTAAATTAGCACATGGAAGAGTACATGGGAGATGAGGCTGCCTTCTGTTTTAGAACTTGCTGACCCTTGCTCTGAACTGCAAAGTTTTCTGTGATTATTCACTCACCATAGAGTCTATACACCTTTCTACAAAGAAATTTCGTCTAGAAATCAATTTAAGACCTTGCTGTTTGAAATGACGGAAAACCCAGTAAAGACAAGTTAAAAAGTGATATACGTATCCCAGCTGGTAAAAATAAAATGTGTTCCACGATCTTAGAATAATTTTGTCGTCATATGTAAAATTTATTAAATAAATTATTAAGCTTCTGACACCCCTCTGGGCACTGCCACAGAGCTCCGACCACATGGCTGGAGCGAGAGCAGTAAGTTAGAGTGATGGATCTTTCAGGCGCAGCTGCTCAGAGTACAGGAACAAGCTCCTTTCAGGCGCAATCTAAGGGCCCCTTCCCGACACAGCACCAAAGCCCTATTCTACAATGTAGCAGACTCTATTATTTAACACAGTGATATAACTCAAGAGCTCTTTTCATGCCACGCCGGATGATGGGCAGCGTAGACACGGTTAAACATTCATGGAATACTCCGAACCACTCCATCAGTCTTCTATTGCGCTGTGACAAAACCCCCAGAGTAGAGAGGCTTAAAATCACTGCTGCTATATCTGTTCATGGGTCTGGGGTCAGCAACAAGGGCCAGACAGGCGCTCTGCCTGTCTCACCTGGGGTCCCCGTATGATTGGCAGCCCCTGCAGCTCAGCTGCATGGTCTGTGGGGCTGACCAACCCGTGGCTCGCAGGCCACGTGCATCCCAGGGTGGCTGTGAACGCGGCCCAACACAAAATTGTAAATTTACTGAAAACATTATGAGGTTCTTTTGTGATTATATGTCACAGTGTATTTAATGTATGGTCCAAGATGACTCTTCTTCTTCCACTGTGGCCCCGAGATGCCACAAGGTTGGACACCCCTGGAAGCCTCTTCCAGCATGGGCCTGTCTCCCGTGGTCCTTCACCTTCAAAGGCTCACCTGGTGTCTCCGCCTGTGGCTTCTGCTCTTGTTCTCAAGGAACTCCACTAGCACCTGGGCTTAGAGCTCCCAGAGGCAACGTCTGCTCTAACCTACTGGCCGAAGTAGGCAAAAGGGTGTGCAGAGAGAGGTGGGAGGAAACACTGCTCATTTTAGCCACCTGCACAGATACAAATAGTGTAAAAGATGAAAAAAGAACTTCTGACCTGGTTACAGGCAGTACCTCCTACGCTGCCCTGTGCAGACCAGCTCTCTGACCCAGTGCTCTCTCTTCTAGAACTAGCAGGAGGGCCATTCATATTTCCTTCCCAAACACGAGACCAACAAAATAAAAAAATTTCCCTCCTTCTGAAATCATTACGTAAAGTTACAAGAAGAACCTTTTACTTCCACAAATACCAATTTCAGGCAGATTTAAACATCAGACTTCAAAATATAGGAAGGAGCAGGATAATGCAGCTCAGATTGGGCAGACTCCACGAGGAAATAGGTTCAGGAAACCATGTGGAAAATAGAAGATTTCAAAAAGTGACAAATACGCACTATTTGTAGATGGGGGCTTACCTTGGAGAATGGGGACATTTTCTAATAAAGTAAGGTGAAAATTAAGGATGTTTCACATTTTTTCCCCATTTCATAGTAAGATCTACGCTGGTCTTAATAGCCTCTACTCCACTCAGGCCCGAAGTGTGGCCGGCAGAGGGGCCGCCCGGGGGCCGCACCCACATCTGTGTCTGCCCGGCCTGGGTCGCCTCTCTGCAGCACAGCGTCTCAGCCCAGGACCCTCGGCACTGCCTCTGCTCTTCCTCCACAACTTCACTCCTTCCCTTTTTAAACATCAGCCACCAACTGTTCCCCATGCAGCTGCAGGGACCGCTGAGGAGGGGTTTCATGACAAGTTCAGAAAGCCGCCTGAGCCGGGTCCGTCACATCCAGTCCTTCCCTCTGTGTCACTTGGGTCACTTAAAACAATTCTCCACCCAGTCACGGCCACTGAAACACACTCCTCACGTCATCTGCCCTGTGCACCTTGCTTGCCTGCATGTCAACAGTGAACACGTACAATCCGTACCACGTGGGATTGGAGGCCTGTAAAATACTAGTGAGTTCCTTTATCAAGAGAGGTTAAAATCGTTCGTTTGCCTTGTTTTAATCAGAATCAAGTATGCGTGACAAGCTGAGGCCAATCACCGCTGCTCAGGGGGTTGATGAAACCCACTTCTTCCCCCTCGAATGTTTGTTTTTCGGTTCATTAGGAGGCTCTCAGGAGCCGTGCACATACACTCGGCTGCACTTGACTTGAAGCAGGGGACCAGCACTTCTCGCTTCTTCCAGGTTGAGGAGGAGAAATGCACCCGTCACCCTCCCCACACGACTGCTCAGGCTGCCTGTGCAGCACGCACCTCAGAGTGTCAGTCCGGGGCTCTCCGCTCAGAGGGAGTAACCCGGAGACCCTTGGAGGAGATGAACTGAAGTCCCCACAATGGTCCGAAGGCCCCTGGGAAAAGCGGCAGAGCCCACCTGTGTAACAAGCAGGCTGTGGGGGCCAGGAGAGCACAGCCATCGGTGCTTTAGAAACAGAGTGAAAGGGGGTGGTGTTACCCCTAAAAGTGGCTCAAATCAGGGGCTCAGCACAGACAACTGGTGCCCTGAACACCTGCTTCCTCATCTGTGAGCTGAGAAACATAGTCAGCACGGAGCTCACTCACAGAGCTGGCCCTTTAAGAGCTGTAGCAATAAAGAGCATTCCGACTCTTATTGTGAAAAGTATTCTGATCACCTGAGATAACATAATATGTAGCCATCTTTCTATGAACAGAGGTTGGTGTTGAGATTTTTTACTGATCCTTGTGAATTTTCAAGTTTTGTTGGCTTTGTTTGGCTTTTGTAACATTGAAATGGACTTGCTTAAACTTATTTCAGTAAGCTCATGCTTAGAGTAAATGAGAGCAATTTGCTTGATCTAGCAAAGTAATTGAATAATACAAAAACAATGGTTGATTTGATTGAGATAATCAAAAACTCAGAAAGACATATCAAACCAATACTATTAAAAAATTAAACCACCACAGCCTTTTAAGTAATCAGCTTCTGATTACTTAAATAGAAATAATGAAGTTAGATGCAAATAGTTCTCACTACAAATAGGATCTCCTCACACGCTCTCTTGAGAAGGAAACAAAGTACAAGAGAATCTCACATTTGAAAAGGACACGGCCGCTGGCACAGGCAGTGATGCGGAAAGATCAAGAAGTGGCCAACAATGAGCAGCAGAAATGTACACAGCAACCCAAACATGAAAACACAATAGTTAAAGAAGTGCAGCCTTTGGTGTCATACAGCATAACCCCATGTTCTGCAGAAAACTCCAGTAGTTATGATGTCATAATTATTCGTCCACAACCACCACCATTAGGGATTGGTTTTTATGGGTATGGTGCCATGCCAGATGCTGGAGAAACCATCTTATAAGGATGACAAACAACTAGTCAGTCACTACATAGCGTCACAGGAGATGGGACAGTGGTCCTCAGTGTCTGGGAGCCAGAAGGGAGGAGAGGGGGAGTAAGACACATTTGCCTGCTTAAATTCTTTCAATTATTTAATAATTTAAAAGATAATTAAGATTTAACTGAGCCAAAAGTTGGGGAGGACAATCTGGCAGCACGCACACTCTGACAGAGTGTGGCAGAGACAAGTGTTTGACAACTAGATCCAAGGGACAAGAACCTAGGGCAGAGAGAGTGGTGTGGTGGCAGGGACAGACAGGAGTCTGCAAGGACCAAGCGTCCATGGTCTTCTACCTCCCAGTGGAGCTGGGACTTGGCCCTGAAGATTAAGAGAAGCCAGGAAGGGAGGATTCCGAAGGTTTCCACTCAGTGAGATGTCTCTGTGAGCCTTGGGCCAACTGTGATAGAACAAGCAGCAAGTATTTAAAAAAGAAAGAAAGTAAGTAGAAGAAAACTGAAGGTCAAGGCTGCAGGGAGGACAAACTCCGGGTCCAGAGTCATCAGGGAAGGGTTAGATGATTTCAGAAAGGAGTGCAACAAACTCAGAGTTGTCCATGTTTAAATCCTCAGCCACCCAGAGCCCTTTGGTGCTTGGGAGAACTCACCTCCAGGCATTCTAGTCAGTTCTGATGTCACGCAAATAATTACTGGAATTATAGAATTTAGTTTTTAATTTTTTACCCTTTCCTTTTAAATAGAGTAACTCACCTTGTAGTAAGTGATTTTTTGACATTCTATAACAATTTTATTTTTGTAAAAATATCAAGTGGCCATTAAATACATATCCTTGTTGAGAAGATAATACTCAGTAAATGGCTTTTTACCCTTGAACTTAAACAAAACCACTTCTGTTCCATTAAAACACCAAATAAAAACCTCAAAACATTCCTTCTCATTTTAAAGTCTATTTCCTATTTTCATGAATAGATAGTGAAATTAATAAAACTCAAGCTTTTCAAATATTTTTTCCTTTTGGAGGATCTCAGATTGAAAGTAGAAACAGAAGCCACAGGGCGGAGCTCTCACTGCCCTTGGCCCCGCCTCCCCCCCCCCCCTCGCCCCAGCGTCTCCAAGGGAAGGAAACTGCTGCGTGCACTCTCCCCACTGCTGCTCCAGGGGCGCCACCAGGGGTGGCAGGTTATCACAGCTGCATAAATATGTGCGCCCGGGGCGGGGGGGTGGGGTGGGGGGGAGTTGGCTCAGCAACGGGAGAAGGTAGCTCTCCAAGGAGGATGATAAAGTGGTTCTTAGGGAAATTTTCAGTATGGCGCCAGTTGTTTGGATATTATTACAACAGAGATTATTACAACTAACTGCCATTACATGCGATCCGCAGTCTGCATCCCATGGTCCCCGAATGCATACATTCTCGGCCCTCTATTGCTGTGCAATGAAGTGAAAATGCAGGAGTCACACCAACACATCATTAAGCATCTCCAGGAGTGTCTCCCTGCAGAGAAACCTGAAGCCACGGGGGTCATGGAAACCCAGAGGTCAGATAACCATGCTCCTCTACCCAGAAATACCGCCAGCAAGCACTGCAGGGAGTTTCACTCCATCTGATCTTAGAAGACAGGGTTCCACAGGTCCATTTGGTTCGTATCCCGAATCACTAAAGCACCAGTCACTACCAACATTAATATAACTGCTTTGGATGGGGCCTCGTCAGCACAGAAACACTTCAGCATTAAGAAAGTTCCCGTCACTGTTATGATTTGAGTTTTCCTTGCGTTAATTAAAAGCTGGTTTTCATCTAAGTATCAAAGAGAAAGAAGAGAAACAAACACTTCAGAAAGTTAACGAGGTCATTTAAAGAGTCCTGGGATAAAACCTTCGTGAGATGTTATTTTTGAATTTTTTTCACATGGAAATAAACATGATGGCAGAACTTTTCGAACTTTAAAACAGCATACATTCTGGAAACATCTTCTAATATATTTGCACCTTTACCCCAAAATTTTGCTTTTTTAAAAATAGGTCTAAATGACCATTTTTACGGTAGAAAAACAGTATGCTGTGCAGTGGATAGAATCCAGACTTGGGAGAACAGGACCAACGGCCCAGCTCGGTGCCCTACACTGAGGGAGAGAGGGAGTGGGGGAGGGAGGGCCTGCAGGTCACAAGACACTTGAGAGAGAGGACTCGTCGCCATATACAGACGTTGTCTGAGTCCAGGCAGAGCCAGTGAAACATGGAAAACGTGTAAGACAGACAAGGAGGTGTGACACCAAATGACACGAAATGGCACCCGGGAACCATTAGAAGGGACATGAAGGAGAGACAAAGGGTACTGTGCGTATTTTGTCTCTGTCCTTTAGGGCTAAATACTGACATGTTTACTGAGGAAATGACACGGTTCCCGGGACTTGCGTAAAATAACCCGAGGCCATCAGAGCACTACTGGCAGTGAGCCGGGCGCCCGAAGGAGATGCCGCCGGAGCCGTGCAGGACTGCGCTCTCTCCTCCACTGCTCTAAGTGTCGACGTGCCCACAGTCGGCACTATTTTAAAAACGTGTCCTAGTGCCAGTTCTGTGACTGACTGGACACAAAACCAGACAAAGGCGGGTAACAAAAGTTAACCCCTTTGGTTTCCTTCTCAGTAAAACAACAGATGGAATCAGTTTAACTGACATCCATCCAATATTAAAAACTTTTAATATTCATTTCAACTCCAAATAATGTGATTTTCAGGTTTTCAAAGTTCATCACCATTACTATGAAAGAGCAGACCCGTCAACTACTAACTCCACAGTATCATTTTAAGAAACACTGAATAATTATTCGCTGATTTGTTTGTTTATTCATTCAACCAGTGCTGAATGCCAGTCAATGTGCCGGAAATAAAGATGCGGAATTCTGACCTCACTGTCTAATAGTGCATAAAATTAGCATAATTGCTGCAGTGAGGCGAAACTCATCAACTAAAAGCATGTGCGTGAACTTCTCTTGCTCTTCTGCACTATGAAAACAACAAAATTTTAGACACGCCCCCCCAAAAAAACCCCTCATGCATGGTGAGTATCCCTTCTCCACTAAGAAGAGGGCATTCTCTTTTCTGTTGGCCAAGGATGAAAGGACTCCCTTTCCTGAACTCTGGAAAAGCACAGCCCTCGACCTTTGGGCAAGGTGCAGAAGGGATGTTGGGGGTCTCTGCCCCTCCATCCTGCCCTCTCTCCCTGCAGAAAAGTGAAAACATACCACCAAGGAAGCAGGTGATCGGGGCAAACGGGAGACCCTTGGATGGGGGACATGCCACCGACTGCATGCAGCAGAGCTCCGCCTCGGCTCTCCGGGGCACCACCACCCGTCCGCCACTGCCCAGGGAGGCGTCCCGTTCTCAGGGACGGCGGCCAGCACGCCCTGACCCACACAGGCCAGGCCAGAGCTGCAGCTCCGAGGCCTGAACCCTGGGCCACAGGCAAGCAGGGCCCCGGGTTTTAAGATGCCTACTTACCCAAGACACACACAGTGCTGCTTTCAGGCTCCTGGTGACTGTCGGTGAAACGGGGTGCACACTGCTCCCATTCATCGCTCCTCCTGTCTGTCTGCCCTGACCTGACACTCACCGAACACGAGAACTTCAAATTAACGTCCAGTCACGTAGTCTAGCTCACACGGCTGCCCGCACGAGGTGACACTCACTGGTTCCTTGGGCCTTGTTGAAATGGAGACCAAGAGACGTCACAACACCTTCGCCAAGCGTGTTTTCCTTTTCTATTTTAAGAAACATTTCTTTACAATGTCATGGCTTGTGGGTGGAGACGGGCAGAAGTAGGGGCCTCATTGGAAGCAGTGAGTGACAAACAGATTTCAAGAACCTGAGAGAGACGTTAGCAGGCAGGCCTCACACACACTAATTTCCAGGTGCGTCTTCCAGCCACTACTGAATCTTCCAGTAACTGTCCTCGTCTGCGGTCTCGTGAGCGTTCTTTTTGTCTCCAGGTGTGCTGAAGGCTCCGGAACTTACGGATGTGCTCATCTGCATCCTTCTCTACACTCTACTGTCATTTAAACTGTGATGGTTTCTTTAAAGCTTCCTCTGCCACAGCCGCAATTTCTGCTTATCACAATGTACAAGACAGACACGTAGAAAGGAAGGAGCTAATGGGCTTGTTTGTTTTAATTTTAAAGAACTGGGACGCGTGTCACTGATCTGATTCTGTTCAGCTCAGCTTTTCTTGACCCCTAGGCTCTGCCAGATGTTCCTGTTTTTTTTTTGTTTTTGTTTTGTGAATCTCTGCCCTGCAACCATCCCCACCAGTACCTCTTGCCTGGGCTCCTGGTTATTCCCACCTTGCTGTTTTACTAGCAATGTGGAGTTAGCACTGTCTGAGCAGAATTATTTATTGACTCGAAGAGCTGGGCTCAGAGAAAGGAACTGGGTGGCTTTGGAGCACACAGCCAGAATGGGTCACTGACCCACCATCCCAGGACCCACCCGAACATGCGATTTCTACCCTCTGCATCAGTGGTTCTCCTGAGACGGGGTGCACGCATCACAGCCCCCAAGGAGCATGTCAGACCACCAGAGGCTAGGCACCTGCCTCAGTCCGTCTGGGATGGGCTCTGAGGCTCGCAGGCCTGGCAAGCTCCCGAGTGAGGCCTGAGCCACTGGCAGAACTACACTTGGGAAGCAGCTCTGGATGAGTCTCCAAGATCACTGTTTCCTTCTGCTGTGTCCATCTGCCTTACTCCAACTGATTTCTCCTTTCTCCTGTATCTGCCACCACAGTTCCACAAATTCCAGTGAAGACATAGCCACACCCCACCAAAACCAGTAAGTAATGAGAATAATGGTGAATAAGATTCTATTTATTTTCAATAGATATTCCTAGACATTGATATGGTCCACAGAGGATATGGTCCTCAATGCAAAGAAAGCATCACCTACATTTTCTGTTATGTTTACAATTACAAGGTTATGATTCTAATAGAAGGTTAAGTGATTTTGGCTTTTGCTTTTTTATTGGAGCTATCTCACCCTCCCAGCACCTCCCAAGGAGTCTACCCTCAAGCTGCAGCCCAGTCACACCTGGCATTAAACTGAACAACAGGCACATCACGCAACTACAGTTCACTTTTGAGCACTTTACAAATTAAGTGAAATTGGACTTATCCTCATTCCAAATAACATCCTTCACCAAAGATCAGCTCAAAAAACTTACGTTAACAAATGTTGTTTTTATTTTCACGCTTAAAGACAGACTCAGACTAAGCAAAACTATATCAATACTTTGCCAGATGTCTTTAAATAGGCATGCGGATCCACAGAGAAAATTAAATTTTCTGTTACTATCTCAGACTCATGACCCTCTCCCTCAACCCTCCTTCTAAAATTGCCACCACAGTTCCGTAACTGGGTCAGGGCATTCTTGCTTGGGGGAAGAAAGACATATTAAAGAACATTCAATTATGCCTCAGACATAAGGAGCAAGTGAGGCAAATGTAATATCCTGTCATGGGATCCACGCATAATTTTCTGCTGTGTCCCGGATTTCATCCTCAACCAGCAACATGTGACCGTCTTCCCTGACGCTCACCAGGGACACTTGGACTGAATCGCTGAACTCGCTTTTATTCAGAACGTGTTCTGCCCCATGCGTACTATTCGTCCTAGGAGATCGGCCCTCGCAGCAGATCCACAGCGCTTCTCTGTGCCGCAATCTGCGGTGTCCGCGGTTCCAATGTCTTCGCTCTCCCTCGATGTCACAGCCTGATATTCCAGATGACCGCAGAGCATTTGCCGCACTCACTGTGTTGTGTGAGGTCACAACAAGGGGGCCACCTGGAGCCCAGCAGGTGAGAGCTGAACTGCCTCTTGAGGATGCTGTACTCACTCAAGGTCACCAGGAGAGGTGGGGCACAGTGCCCAGCAAGCCTCGCTTCATCACTCACGACTCGTCTGCAGACCCAACAGCCCGGTGCTGGCTCGTTCAGCAGTTTCTCACATCAAATATCCCAAAGCACAGCCTCACGGTGCACACGTGAACCTAGGCCTGCAGTGCGTGCGACAGTCCAGGGAACGCCGAGTGCAAGAGAAATGGGCTCTGAATACAAGGCCTTAGCATAAAGTGGCAAGGCTGACTTCATAATGCAAAGAACACACCTCACTGAAATATATACAGTTAATAGGTTATAGATACAATTATGGATACATATGGAGACCCAACATGGCAGGGGAAATTAAATTTGGCAATAGAGCTTGCCTCTCAGCATTTCCCTGAGATTTTCCTTGACAACCCTGGTCTTTGGGTCAATACCACCATCTCACACTGCACTTTATCAGAGGGACTAAGAGAAAAGCACTGAATAGAACACCAGAGACAACCATTCATAAATATTCCCGCTCAGGGAAGAACAAAGGCAGAGACGGGCAGGGGCGTGGCAACATCACGCCGGGGCACCCACCAGTTCCCATCACTGGCGGAGTCACAGAGAGACAGGTGATCCCTGATAGAGCACGGTGTTTGCCCACCAGGATGTCCCTCCAGGGGCTGCACGTGTGCCCTGGATGCTCCGGGCTTCCTCGTAGCACCTGCTTATGAATAGAATGTTCTGGATTTTACTTTGAAATTTTGACTCTATTTTTGGTCTGCATCTGTGCGTGCCCAATACTCAAGCCTCACACTTGTTTTGTCCGGCTCCCTAAAAGGAGAACACCCGCTTTTCTGTCACCAGTTCAAGTTACCTTCCCTGGCAGGACTGCCCCCCTGTGCCCCATTCGTCACAGCCTTCGACACTCCTATTTCCCAACTTTGTCCCAACCCTCTCGAGATGAGCTTCTCTAGAGAATTTTCTGTCCCTTCGCGGTTGTTCACCCACAACTGCAGGCACACTCCCGACGGCACCACAAGGTGCTCTGGGACTAACAGCACGGAACTATAAAGCCCAGAGCACCCTCCGTAAGGAACACATGTGAGTGGGGGGCCATCAGGCGGGCTGACAGGCGACCTCAGCGTTAACAGTCACAGTGTTCAGGGGACAATTGCCTGGCACCACTGCATTGTGACGGTCCACAGCATTCCCATGGCCAGACCCCTGGGAAAAGATTTCAGAACCAACAAAGAGAAGGACGGGGTTCCTGGAAATTAAAAGTTGATGTGGGGGCAGGTCCCCCCTAGATACACAGAAAAGGAGAAAACGCAGCTGCCTGTTGACATTTCAGGACCCCGCCACTGAGCACGGCCTGCGTAATTGACTCTGTACTTATTCTCGGAAGTTTCAAATTAAGGAAGGAACAGTTTCACCTCATCCCTATATTAATTTCATGACTCACCAGAGGCTGCAATAGCATGTAAGAGATTAGCTGTCAGATTAACCTAGAACAGAGCTTAAGCTATTGTATTTCACATCTACCACGGGTACAAACTGTGTAAGTCTGAAAAGCATACTCACAGGAAATAATAACTCCCATCAATCCTTCCACCCAACTCTCCAAGTGTTGGAGTGTGTATGTGTGTGTGTGTGTCTGTGCACGCCTACCGGAAGTGGCACTGAGGAGCCAGACGAGAGACACTTACAGGCACAATTCCCTGTCGTGAAATCTCGGTCACAAATTGTGACCCATTTTCACTCCCCTCACCTATAATATTGGGCACAGATACCTCATTCTCTGCCCAGCTATGTGATCTTGGACAAATTATCGAAACATGGCTGCCCGAGCGTCTCCATCTGTCACGATGAAGCGATGACGGCATCTCTCCCTGGCGGTCATGGAGGGCATTCACCATGGTGAGCGGCGGAAAGGTCAAGACACGGAGTGAGCACTCAGTGCACACTCATTATTGGTCAGTAACCCGTGTGTGCATGCACCCAGGGTATCTCCTAACAGCCTTCTCTGCTGCACAGAATATGTAGCTGAATGGGAACACGGCACAGCTATCAAACTCTAAGCCAGGGGCGTCCAGCCTTTTAGCATCTCTGGGCCACACTGGAGGAAGAAGAGCTGTCTAGGACCACACACTAAATACACAAATGCTAATGAAAACCAATGAGCAAAAAAAAGGTTTTAAGTAAATTTACGATTTTGTGTTGGGCCATATTCATAGCTGTTCTTGCCTGCAAGTGACCCACGGGCCACAGGTTGGACGCCCCTGCTGGGACGTGCTTCCTGCTTCAGGTATTGAGTGCGTTATATGTGACATTTCATGTAAAAATATCAGAGTAATGAAATGTAAGCCAAGCCCCCACATTCACTTTAGAGAGATGTTTTGAAAGGAA
This sequence comes from Tonatia bakeri, assembly GCA_004024845.1. Taxonomy (NCBI): domain Eukaryota; kingdom Metazoa; phylum Chordata; class Mammalia; order Chiroptera; family Phyllostomidae; genus Tonatia; species Tonatia bakeri. The sequence goes on from PVIA01009669.1 coordinate 51,573, forward strand.
ATAAAGTCTTCCCCATTATTATGTAGAAAATAGTAAGTTTAAAATAGATTTCCGACAAATTTTTCTTGTATAATCTAACATTTTTGCAAAGGTACATTATTCGGGATAATTTAATGATATCTAAGAGGTGATGGATACCATTCTACATGGTGACAGAACTTTTACTAACACTGGAAAATGGATTTTGGAACAGTGATCTAAGTTCTGGGAGCTTCGGTTAGAAAACACTTGGGCCCAGGCCCTACTCTGCTGCTCGCCACCTCTGTGTCTCTGGGCCACCTCTGTGTCTCTGGAGACTGTGTCTCCCAAAGACGCCCCAGCGGAATCCCCCCAACCTGCTCTTCAAACCACACACCTAACACCCACCCATCGAGTCAGCGAGTGTCGCCCTCTTCCATCTCATGGCACCAGAAGCTAGTTACTGAAATTCCATGGCACACTAAAAAAAATGTACTTTTGGCCGCTCTGACAAACAACAGGTATAATTTTGATTCATTCATACCCACAGCTACTGTTACATTGGCTGTTGTCATTTTTTATTTGACAATCTAAGGGAAAAGGGGTCCGTGTCCTGGACCAGACAGTCGGGTAGTGCACGTTTGATAAGTACTCGGGGCACACTGGCTGAAAATCGCTGCTCTCACAGACTGAGCTCCTAGCCAGGGCCTCACCGGCCATTCTGACGGGCCAGGGCAGGCCTCGGGCAGACGTCCACGGAACGTCTGCCCAGGGCTGCGCATCCAAGTTGTTTCACACATTGTGGTGCCTTCCACACATTTGTTTCTGCTTTGTTTCCACTATGCGTGTACAGAGAAGACTAGCAACAGTGAAGGCACACCCAGAGACAGGGGTCTGCCTGCCCTGGGACTGAAACCGGAAACTCTGTCCCAGGGAACGGCGCAGGGCCAGGAAAGCCACCTTCCCTCAATGAGCCTTCGGGCTGCTGCACAGAAGAACTTTCTCACAGGGTCGGGGGAAGGAATGGGTTTAGATTAAACATATAGCTAGATGTTATTGTCTTAAATTGTGCTCTATATGTGCTCTGTTACGTAAATCATTCATGCTAACGTGTAGCAAATTTAATAAAGAACTGAATTTTGAATGAAGAACGATTAACTCCTTACAGCACAAAGGAGGCTGCTCAGTGATCACTACCAATCGGCTGCAACACATCGGGTTGGCCAAAAAGTTCGTTTAGTGTTTTTTTTGCACGATGGCTCCAGTGGTGCTTGGTTGTTCTTAACTTCATTAGAAACAATTTTGCTAGATTGTACTGTGACAGCTGTCATATCAGTGTGCATTTTTAAAAACTTATCAGAATTGTTTAATTTTTGTGCAGCCATTTTAATATTGAAGGTAGAAGAAAATACTCGACGCTTTTAGCACATTGCACTTTATTATTGCAAGAAAGGTAAAAAATGCAACCGAATCACAAAAAAGACTTGTGCAGTGAATGGAGAAGGTGCCGTGACTGAGCAAATGTGTCAGAAGTGGTTTGCAAAGTTTGTAGGTGAAGTTTCTTGGTACTACTGACCTTTGGCCAAATCACTCTCTGCTGGGGGCTGTCTCACACATTAGAAGACCTTAGCAGCACCCCTGGCCTAGACCCACTAAAAGCCAATAGCAGGAGACAGCCAACACATTCAAAATATCCAAACAATAAAGTTATTGGTGAAAATGAAAAATGTGTCTTTTGTTTTAAGGAAAAAACTAACAGACTTTTTGGTCAACCCAGTAGTTAACTGTATGCCATTTCTTTTGAACAGCAAGAACTTTGTGGAAACAGGCATCGTAAGCTCAACTCAGAAAACTCCTAAATTAACGTTACCAATGTCACAACTGCCTACCTTAAAAACAAGGAATTTTTTAATAAAAATTTCCACATTGTGGAGTCATCTCATTCAACAACATTTTTCACATTCCTCAGATCTAGCCCCCAAATGAAGCTATTCTGAAATGTAAAGACTCTGTACCAAGTTTCATTTATTTACACAGACACATGCACATACATGTTCTATGTCACCTACTTAACTGTTTCAGCACATGCAACACTCCATAACTGCGAGCAAGCTCACATTAACCACCAGTAGGCCCTTTCATGCAGACACTGAAACCAGTACCGACAATGCTTCTGTCTCTACGCCCACTAGGTGCTTAGCATCTGAGGCTGTGTTCCCTTACGCCATTGTCATTTTGCCTTTCACTGAAGAGCAGCCACCCTGGCATCAGCCCATGCTAATACATGCTCAGCGAGTCACAGGTCAATACACGGACGGTCTAGTCAGCAGCAAGGTCCTTCTGAGGCTGCTTTGAACACCTGGAGTAAAGAAGGAACGGCTTCCACAGTGAGAGTCAGCAGGGACAGGGAAGTGCCAACTCCAATCAGAAGCCTTCAAAGCACTACCTGCAGCATCTCAGGGAAAAACAGCATTTCCAATAACTCACCCTCCATCACAGCACGTAAGTGGCGAGGGCCATCGGAGGGGGAGCAAGAATTTGACCTCTCCTCTGTGAAGTCAAAGAGGCAGTTCATCCACTGAACTGGAAGCTTTTAGTGGAGTTACTGGAAGACAAAGCTACACGCTTGAAAGGAACCAAAATTGCCAGCTTCAGTTTTATCAGAGAAGGTGCTTCAATCAGTCTACTTTTGATTGAAACTGAAAGAATGCCTACAGAACCACTAAGCAGTCACCGCAAAGATTCAGAGATGTCTCATAAATTTCTCCATTAAGTTCAACGCACACAGAAAACTGCAAAAAAAAAAAAAAAAGCATTAAGTCCTGCAGAAAACATCAGAGCGTTCCACAGTGTATCAAAGCCTCTTTAAAAATCCCTATAAGAGGAAACCACAATGGAGTTTGTGAGCTGTTAAAATAACAGTCTGTCCTGTAGGAGCTATACACAAACCACACCCCCTCCTTTTCATGTAGCATTGCTCCCCCCATTTCACAGGACGTTTTTGATGTTAGAAAGTCTCAGGTCTACTTCCCATTACAGCATATTATTGTGCTTGACCATGAAAACTTCAGCTTTTAAAAAATGAATTTTAAATTAAAGACAGTGTTGAAAAGGTGACATGCTAAAGAGCTAGAAGGAGGTGGTTTTTTAGGTTTGTGGTAAATTGTTTATTTTTTTACTGTTATTCAAGTACAGTTGTCTCTGTTTTCATGTTTCTTTTTTATATTAAGTTTTAACACTTATTGAGGTTGCCTCTCTTTTACCATTTCAATGAGGATAACCACACAAATCAAAGTAACCAGGGGTGAGTAATGGTTCCCCAACCTACCTTCTGCATCTTGGAAGTAATTTTCAATAACTGAAAAGGGAGCAAGCAGAACCAGTCTACATCTAAAAAAGCTGATCTGAGTCATCACTAATTTATTGCCTTTTACACAGCGTCTTGCACCAGATAAGCAGTCAGTATCGGCTTCAGGAGTGAACAATAAAAACAAGGCAGATGACTGACCCGCACCGCTCATCACTAAGACAGACACGTCCACAAGAAACCCACTAGGAACCCACGTAAGATGGGTGCCACAGCACGACAAAGCACTAGCAAACAGAAGGAAAAACTAGTGTAAGTGAATAAAATGAGCACTTAGGAACTAAATAAGTAAAGCAATGACTGGAATATGGCCATTGCTTCCCAAAGAGATCTATGTCCTAAACCTCCAAAGCCATGAATGTTACCTTACACTGAAAAGAGGAAGGAAGGAAGGAAGGAAGGAAGGAAGGAAATGAGAGGGAGGAAGGGTACGAAAGAGAAGGTAAAGGAAAAGAAAAAAGAGAGAGAGAGAGAGAGAGACATTAATTTGCTAAATTAAGGATCCTGAGGGGGGAGGATTGCCCTGAATTCCGGGGTGGACCCTATGTAGCCACCAGGATCCCTGCAGGAGCAGAGGGGAGGGTCAGAATCGGAGGAGGAGGCGTGAGCATGAACAGAGGTCTGAGGGATGCTCTTGCTGACTTTGAAGGCAGAGGAAGGGGACCAGGAGCTGGGGCATGAACACAGCAGCCTGAGGAGTCTGGAAAGGCGAGGACATGCACCCTCCCCCTAGAGCTCCAGCAGGAACGTGGTGGACTGACGCCCCTGAACGCCATTCTGAACTTCCCACAGCCAGCACTGTAAAACGGTATGTTCCTGTTACTTTAAGCCACTGAAATTGTGGTGGTTTATCGCAGCAACAAAAGACAATACACTGGGCTAAATATTATCTTAATTATCTTATTATCTAATCTTTTTTCAATGGAGTCATTTTCATTAAAAAATAAGGAACTTTAGAGCCAAAGAACACAAAGAAATACATGGAGTTTTCTATTCCATCAGATTTAAAGGCTGCTCCTTTATCCAATCAGATGCATAGTGCAGGTGGGGGCAGCAGGGGGCGTGGCTTGCTCCAAGGAGAATTCATTCCCTGAGTCCTCAGTCGAAGTTAATTAAGCTGAAATGCCCTCTCTCCATCTCAAAGTTTCCTATCTTGCCGTTCAAAACGTGGCAAATAAAGAATACCTCAGATTTTCGATCTGGAATGATTACTTTGTCTTCTGTTAGATCCTAATCAGCATGAGAATTCATAATTAAAAATAGCTCCAAACCTTGAAAAACAGGAAGCCGGCAGTCCCCTGTCTCACATAAATTAGCAAATTCTCTTTACGTTTCTTCTAAATGAACCTGCCTGTGCTCCACTGTGCAGCACGTAAGTATCCTACGGACTAATAACCTTTCACTGTTATTAACGGTGTTTTCCTTTTAGGTCCAGAGTACCTGGATGCCGGCTAAGAAAAACCTCTTGAGAGGAATGCCTGTTAAAGGGTGTTTGTTTCTATAAACACAAAATATGTCATTAATCCGGTTTTATCCCAGAGAGGATAGTTGTTTACATGCATTATGCTGATTTTTATTGTATCTTATTAAGGAATAATGGCAAACTAAAGCAACTGCTTTAACACAGCTTTGTAATAAAAAAGTAACGTTTTTTGCTGTTCTAATTAGTTACACTCATTTTAGGAGAGAAGGAAGCCAGACATGGCTGGTTATGTTTGAGCGGCAGAGTCGGTGGAGAGGAGGGCCTGCGGTGGGTTCCTACGCAGGTGAGCGGATGCAGGTCTGAGAAGACCCGCACACACCTGGAGAGGTTTCCCAACAACTGTGTGTAAATAAAAAAAAAGGCTCCCACCAAAGTGTATATGGAACTAACTGTTCCCTTGGGTGATTAGTTAGGTGTGTGGTCGGCCACTTGCCCTGCTCAGGACCAGATGAAGGCGCAGCCAGTTGCACTGGAGTGGTGACATCCCTGTGGGCCTGGGTTCACACGGGCAGGAGCAGCAGGTGCTCCAGACCAGCAGCCCTCGGCAATTCGAACCTCCTTCCAGCACAGGTCCTTCCGCCGTGACAACTGCTCTGCCCCGAATGGCTACCATGGGGGGCCGGTGCCCGGCCACTCGCCCCTGCCCTGCAGCTGTACTTCTCCTCCCTGCCCCGCTCTCTGGGCAGGCAGGCGTCCCCTCCTCTCTTCCTGTCACCAAATGTGGGAATGACTTTGGCGTGGAAACAGTGAACACTGATTTTTGCAAGTGCCAGCTTTCTTCCCCATGAGCTATAACTCTGTGAAACTGATTTCTTATTTTTAATGAAGGAATTTTGGGGGGGGGGTTGGGGTTTGCCCTTTGACTCTAAGAGCAACAACCAACACATGCCACCAACTTAATGGGAAACTTTTATTGTCTGGATTACGCTCGCGGAAATTCAGTGCCAGTGAACCACGCTATGCTGGGCCAAAGCGGGGCTCATTCAACATCCAGCCCAGTCTGAGGTTTGTAGCATGCGTCTTCCTCGTGGCCCAAGGAAAAGCCACGGGGTCTCTTCCAGGTCGAGGTCACCAGGCCTGTGTGTGAGGGAAGCAAACCCCCGCCGTCCACGTGCGCCTGCTGCAGGTGGGGGACAGCAAACTCAAGGACAGATGAGGAGAACGGCCTCACTGAACTGAACTTGGGCGTGGCATTCATGCCGTCGTCATGGCGCCTAAAACCAGGCGCCATACGAGTGGGCACGCCACTGTTTGCTGACTGGCTCCTGCAGGAAAAGGTTCTCGAGCAGCTGTCCACGACCCACGGACGTGGGACGAGTCAGGAAACAAACCTGGTTTCCAGCAACTGGAGTCTCTGCCGCAGAGGGAGCTTCACAGGATCTAAATCCCCTCCAGACCCAGACGGGAGGCTGTCCACCACGTTTCCCTGGCTGGCTGGCGCAGTCCCAGCCACCGAGCACAAGGAGTGGAACGGTGACTGTGGACTAAGTCAGATGAAGGCCCGGTGACTGCCAGCTTTTCATGACCACGGGAAACACCAGCTCTGAGCGAAGCTGAGGTCACCTGACCCACCGCCCTCAGGGAGAGTGAGTACCTCTGCGATCGATTTGTCGGAGTGTCCAGATTGGCAAAGTCATGGGACATATTTACAGAGTGTCACAGCCTGGGCTGCGGTTTTCACAGAACCTGGCAAAGCAGTGAACCGGCAAGGACTGGGCAGAGTTGGTTTCGGAGTGGTGGGTGCGGGGTGGCCACCATCTGGAAACAAGTCTCGAAGGGCAAACCGTCCATCTTCAGGCATCAGTCCGGACTCTCTAGGGAAATGGAACCTGTATGCGCACAGAGAGATGTGCTCCAAGGAGCCACTCAGGCGACAGCAGAAGCCACACACCTATAGGCAGAGTCCCAGCACTAAGGACCCAGTGGGTCCCCAGGAGGAATGATGAGGGCTGGCGGGCTCCAGACCCAGGTGGGGCCAACGTGTCAGCTGAGTCAAAGGCAGGGAACAGGCCAGCATCCCAAGCAGAAGGCCATCAAGCAAAAGCAACTGTCTCACTCAGGGGACAGTCACCTTTTCACTCCATTCTGGCCTCCACTGGATGGAGTGAGGCCCGCCCTGTGTACAGCCTGCTCCGCGGGCATGACAACCTAAACACTCAGAAGGTCACCTGACTGAACGACAGGGCACCCGTGGCCCAGGCAAGTCGCACATAAAACGAGCCATCACGTGTGGAAAGCAAGCTGCTTGAGTCGGTTCCCACTGTCACCGTCCAGGAGCCAGTGGCTGAACTGCATCCTGGCCCAGTGTCATTTAGTTATGCTGGTGTCAGTTCCCCAAATTTTGTTGGGCCTGCACTTAGCAGCTTGCATTTAAAACCAAAGGTCCTTGAACCAGTGCAGCCACAGTTCCCGTCCACTGGAGTCCATGGCGGTCTCGGAACCAGCAGTCTTGATGACAGGCCGCTGAC